>PIJE02003161.1:0-46022 GCA_002895965.2 Coryphaenoides rupestris | reverse complement strand
AAAAGAGAGAGTTATCAGATATTCACATGACATATGACAGATGTCATATGACACATGTCACATGACATATGTGTCATATGACATGTGATATGTCATATGACATATAACAGTCATATGACATATGTCACATGTCATGACATATGACGTGACATGACATGTCACATGACATGTGACATGTGTCATATGACATGACAAATGTGATTGGCTACGAAGTCTAAAGATTGGTCAGATCAGCACTTCGACCTCTAGCAGATGTCTCCTCACGCTGACCCCTAGCTGTGGACTGCTCAGTCTTTGTTAACCACACTGATCTGTGACATGTTCAACCAATGTAGCAAATCAATATTATCTTAAACATTTTAAATACATACAGGATGCACTGTGTTTCTTGAAGAGATGAAAAGAATGATCTTAACAGAGTGCTATTTAGCCATGGGATAGGGTTGACAATTCACCATTTGTATTCACTTACCTTCCCACACCCCACACAAGTCAACATACTTAGTTAAGTAGGCCTTCTGTTTGTGATAAGTAGCACAGTAGAAATCAATGTAAGTTATTAGGTAACTTCCATGTAACTGGCTAGGTACACAAAGTATGAGATCCTAGATATGTGTTAGGGTCACCAAAGACCCTAGATATGTGTTAGGGTTAGCAAAAACCTGGGTGTGGGAGGAGTTCGGGGAGGCCATGGAGCAGGACTTTCGGTTGGCCTCAAGGAGGTTCTGGCAAACTGTCCGGCGACTCAGGAAGGGAAAGCAGGGCTTGGCTCAGGCTGTGCTCAGTCGGGGAGGAGAACTGCTGACCCACACTGAGGATATTGTCGGGCGGTGGAAAGAACACTTTGAGGAGCTCCTGAACCCGACCAGCACGTCCTCGGGGGAAGAGGCAGAGTCTGAAGACTCGGGGGAAGTCTCACCCATATCCTTGGTGGAGGTCGCTGAAGTAGTCAAAAAGCTCTTCAGTGGCAAGGCGCCAGGTGTGGATGAGATTCGCCCTGAGATGCTGAAGGCTCTGGACATTTTCGGGCTCTCTTGGCTGACACACCTATTCAGTGTCGTCTGAGTTTTATGACGGCTTTACTCACCATATCTACGACTAGATTATACATTTAAAATAATGATTCATACACCATAGAGCCAAATTATGTCAATATAGCAATACAAAATACACTAAATCAAGATTTAAATTACAAAGTGATTGAAACTCATAATCAGCATATCTTTATAATTTGTGATTCAAATGGAGATAGTTACAAGACATTACTTTTAATAACCAATGTACAACATTGTAATGAAAGTGCGACTGATTGGTAACGGTCCAAGTGTACTTTTTGTCTTTGGTTGAACATTTCCTTAGCTAATTCAAATTCTAAATGGAGGGTAAAACTAAGATGACATTATTCTGTATTCATCCCAGCAGGTCTTGACCCTGTAGTCATGTAAGTCTGGTGTAAACAGGGTTTGGGTGTCAACGTGTCCCATCCACACATCTTGATCACTTCATCTACAAACTTCCATCACAGAATGTGATGGAAGTTTGTTCAGCATAAGACGCAATACTGGGTGAGTTTCCGGGCAATTGGATGAAAATAAACCCACCATAATTTTCCTCAAATATTTTACATTTTTATTATAATTTTTTGTATTATTGTTGTTGGGCTAGTGCATGCAAGGTTGACTGCTTGTTTGTAACCTTCAGCCAAAACCCTTCAGCTGAGGTCGTTTCACAATTAAAATCTCTTGCACTAGACTGTCTAGTCTAGTGCAAATAGAGGTCATCTGGTTCATAGAGGTCGTCTGGTTCATAGTGCAATGTCTACGAGCAGCACTACTACGAGCACTAATAATAATAATATTAATAATAATAATAATAATAATGATGATGATAATAAAAATGATGACGATGATGGTGTGAATAACATAATGTGTTGGCTTGTCTCAGGTGCTCCCAAGCAGAACATCTTTGGTTTCGTAACACAGTTCCCTATTTTTATTGGTTTTATAACTTCATAAACATGAGCAGATCTCTCCATACCTGATGCCTCCATGACAACAAGAGAACCACACAGGATGGAACAGAATATTCATACGTGTTTATAAGTGATCATAGTACACACACACATGGTACACACAGTACACATATATAGTAGAAACATAGTCTGTAGACACACAATCTAGACCTTCTTCTGGGGGAAGGAGAACTGGAACAGCCTGAATACAGAGTAGCTGGCCCCTGGAACACACATACAGTACATATACACATACAGTACATATACACACACAGTACACACACACACAGTACACACACTACACACAGTACACACAGACACACACACACACACACACACACACACACACACACACACACACACACACACACACACACACACACACACACACACACACACAGAGAGAGAGCATTAGAAATGTATTGAAAACTAACTGTTTTGAGATGAGAGGTATAGAAGGTATATACTACCAGCTGTGGTGAGTGGTATAGGTATAGAGATGAGAGGTATAGAAGGTATATACTACCAGCTGTGGTGAGTGGTATAGGTATAGAGATGAGAGGTATAGAAGGTATATACTACCAGCTGTGGTGAGTGGTATAGGTATAGAGATGAGAGGTATAGAAGGTATATACTACCAGCTGTGGTGAGTGGTATAGGTATAGAGATGAGAGGTATAGAAGGTATATACTACCAGCTGTGGTGAGTGGTATAGGTATAGAGATGAGAGGTATAGAAGGTATATACTACCAGCTGTGGTGAGTGGTATAGGTATAGAGATGAGAGGTATAGAAGGTATATACTACCAGCTGTGGTGAGTGGTATAGGTATAGAGATGAGAGGTATAGAAGGTATATACTACCAGCTGTGGTGAGTGGTATAGGTATAGAGATGAGAGGTATAGAAGGTATATACTACCAGCTGTGGTGAGTGGTATAGGTATAGAGATGAGAGGTATAGAAGGTATATCTCTGTACCTATACCACTCACCATAGCTGGTAGTATATACCTTCTATACCTCTCATCTCTATACCTATACCACTCACCACAGCTGGTAGTATATACCTTCTATACCTCTCATCTCTATACCTATACCACTCACCACAGCTGGTAGTATATACCTTCTATACCTCTCATCTCTATACCTATACCACTCACCACAGCTGGTAGTATATACCTTCTATACCTCTCATCTCTATACCTATACCACTCACCACAGCTGGTAGTATATACCTTCTATACCTCTCATCTCTATACCTATACCACTCACCACAGCTGGTAGTATATACCTTCTATACCTCTCATCTCTATACCTATACCACTCACCACAGCTGGTAGTATATACCTTCTATACCTCTCATCTCTATACCTATACCACTCACCACAGCTGGTAGTATATACCTTCTATACCTCTCATCTCTATACCTATACCACTCACCACAGCTGGTAGTATATACCTTCTATACCTCTCATCTCTATACCTATACCACTCACCACAGCTGGTAGTATATACCTTCTATACCTCTCATCTCAAAACAGTTAGTTTTCAATACATTTCTAATGCTCTCTCTCTGTGTGTGTGTGTGTGTGTGTGTGTGTGTGTGTGTGTGTGTGTGTGTGTGTGTGTGTGTGTGTGTGTGTTTTGTGTGTGTGTGTGTGTGTGTGTGTGTGTGTGTGTGTGTGTGTGTATACTGTGTGTGTATATGTACTGTATGTGTATATGTACTGTATGTGTGTGTGTGTTCCAGGGGCCAGCTACTCTGTATTCAGGCTGTTCCAGTTCTCCTTCCCCCAGAAGAAGGTCTAGATTGTGTGTCTACAGACTATGTTTCTACTATATATGTGTACTGTGTGTACCATGTGTGTGTGTACTATGATCACTTATAAACACGTATGAATATTCTGTTCCATCCTGTGTGGTTCTCTTGTTGTCATGGAGGCATCAGGTATGGAGAGATCTGCTCATGTTTATGAAGTTATAAAACCAATAAAAATAGGGAACTGTGTTACGAAACCAAAGATGTTCTGCTTGGGAGCACCTGAGACAAGCCAACACATTATGTTATTCACACCATCATCGTCATCATTTTTATTATCATCATCATTATTATTATTATTATTATTAATATTATTATTATTAGTGCTCGTAGTAGTGCTGCTCGTAGACATTGCACTATGAACCAGACGACCTCTATGAACCAGATGACCTCTATTTGCACTAGACTAGACAGTCTAGTGCAAGAGATTTTAATTGTGAAACGACCTCAGCTGAAGGGTTTTGGCTGAAGGTTACAAACAAGCAGTCAACCTTGCATGCACTAGCCCAACAACAATAATACAAAAAATTATAATAAAAATGTAAAATATTTGAGGAAAATTATGGTGGGTTTATTTTCATCCAATTGCCCGGAAACTCACCCAGTATTGCGTCTTATGCTGAACAAACTTCCATCACATTCTGTGATGGAAGTTTGTAGATGAAGTGATCAAGATGTGTGGATGGGACACGTTGACACCCAAACCCTGTTTACACCAGACTTACATGACTACAGGGTCAAGACCTGCTGGGATGAATACAGAATAAATGTCATCTTAGTTTTACCCTCCATTTAGAATTTGAATTAGCTAAGGAAATGTTTCAGCCAAAGACAAAAAGTACACTTGGACCGTTACCAATCAGTCGCACTTTTCATTACAATGTGTACATTGGTTATTAAAAGTAATGTCTTGTAACTATCTCCATTTGAATCACAAAAATTATAAAGATATGCTGATTATGAGTTTCATCACTTTGTAATTTAAATCTTGATTTAAGTGTATTTTGTATTGCTATATTGACATAATTTGGCTCTATGGTGTATGAATCATTATTTTAAATGTATAATCTAGTCGTACGATATGGTGAGTAAAAGCCGTCATAAAACTCAGACGACACTGAATAGGTGTGTCAGCCAAGAGAGCCCGAAAATGTCCAGAGCCTTCAGACTCTCAGGGCGAATCTCATCCACACCTGGCGCCTTGCCCACTGAAGAGCTTTTTGACTACTTCAGCGACCTCCACCAAGGATATGGGTGAGACTTCCCCCGAGTCTTCAGACTCTGCCTCTTCCCCCGAGGACGTGCTGGTCGGGTTCAGGAGCTCCTCAAAGTGTTCTTTCCACCGCCCGACAATATCCTCAGTGTGGGTCAGCAGTTCTCCTCCCCGACTGAGCACAGCCTGAGCCAAGCCCTGCTTTCCCTTCCTGAGTCGCCGGACAGTTTGCCAGAACCTCCTTGAGGCCAACCGAAAGTCCTGCTCCATGGCCTCCCCGAACTCCTCCCACACCCAGGTTTTTGCTAACCCTAACACATATCTAGGGTCTTTGGTGACCCTAACACATATCTAGGATCTCATACTTTGTGTACCTAGCCAGTTACATGGAAGTTACCTAATAACTTACATTGATTTCTACTGTGCTACTTATCACAAACAGAAGGCCTACTTAACTAAGTATGTTGACTTGTGTGGGGTGTGGGAAGGTAAGTGAATACAAATGGTGAATTGTCAACCCTATCCCATGGCTAAATAGCACTCTGTTAAGATCATTCTTTTCATCTCTTCAAGAAACACAGTGCATCCTGTATGTATTTAAAATGTTTAAGATAATATTGATTTGCTACATTGGTTGAACATGTCACAGATCAGTGTGGTTAACAAAGACTGAGCAGTCCACAGCTAGGGGTCAGCGTGAGGAGACATCTGCTAGAGGTCGAAGTGCTGATCTGACCAATCTTTAGACTTCGTAGCCAATCACATTTGTCATGTCATATGACACATGTCACATGTCATGTGACATGTCATGTCACGTCATATGTCATGACATGTGACATATGTCATATGACTGTTATATGTCATATGACATATCACATGTCATATGACACATATGTCATGTGACATGTGTCATATGACATCTGTCATATGTCATGTGAATATCTGATAACTTAGTGGAAGAATCGCTAACTGGGAGGGTCAACAGGAAGTATGGTGAGGGTCAACAGGAAGTAGGGCTAAGGTCTTGCTCAACTTTCTGGGGATGCTTTGCTATAACATACAAGAATATGGCTTTCTGTCACCCCCCCACGCACACGCACACATATATATATATATATGTGTGTGCATATGTGTGTGTATATATATGTGTGTATATATGTATATATATATATATATATATGTGTGTGTATATATATGTGTATATATATATATATATATATACACAGTATATCTCTACTGTGTGTTTAATATCCAGCGTGTTTATGTTGCGCTGTCCCAGGAGACAGCAGGGTAGGGTGGAGGCTGCCTCCTCCTCCAGCTCTCCTGCTGACGGAGGTTCTTCTCTGGTCCCTGGAGACATCTGATCTCTCCACACAGGACCCTCTTCTTCTGGATCACCTCCATCATGGTAGCGTCTCCACACACCCACGGCATCTGGAAGTGGCCTCACGGTTAGCATGTAGCTTAGCCATGTAACCTGCTGTTAGGGGCGGGGTCAGTGTTAGGGCGGGGTCAGTATGTGTGTGTGTGTGTGTATATATGTGTGTGTGTGTATATGTGTGTGTGTGTGGCTCTTGGCTTTGTGAACATTGAGAACTCAAACTTGAACATGCAACGGGGCAACTCCAGCAAAATATTACACTGATTGTTTAAACTATGCACGGTACAAATAATACAATGACTGAAGTTACTTTTAGATGTACATATTTTTATAACTTTAAAAGTTTAAGTATAAATTGAATGACTCAAATGATTGGAAAAAAGAAGTCATGAATATTTGTAATGTTTATTGAATAAACTTATTACAATTTTTAATTCAAGGTCTTATAAATTAATAAGGAATGTATCATGTTATTTTGTACACACACTGACATGAGGAATGTATCAAAGGCATGAGAGTTGACGTACATACATAGTGTGTACGTACATAACAGACTCAACATACGTTACAGACAACAGGACCACAAGATGAAATGCAAGACATGGAAACACTCCAGTATGAGTTCTGCTCAACATTTTGTGAAAATGGTGGAAATATGAAAATAGAAGAAATCATGTTCTACAAGGAAATGACATTGGTATCCAGATGTCATTTTATCTTGTAATACATTCAGACCAAATGTCATGAATTAGGGCTATTGTAGAATATAATACACATTCACCGACGTCATTTAAACATTTAAATACATATCTACCAACGTCATATATAGATGGTATCTATTTATCTATTTGACTACAGAACTTATGTATGGTAGAACTAAAGAACCTACATATGGTAGGACTAGAGCACCTACATATGGTAGGACTAAAGAACCTACATATGGTAGAACTAGAGCACCTACATATGGTAGGACTAAAGAACCTACATATGGTAGAACTAAAGAACCTACATATGGTAGAACTAAAGAACCTACATATGGTAGAACTAGAGCACCTACATATGGTAGAACTAAAAAGATTAACCTACATATGGTAGAACTAAAGAACCTACATATGGTAGGACTAGAGCACCTACATATGGTAGGACTAAAGAACCTACATATGGTAGAACTAAAGAACCTACATATGGTAGAACTAAAGAACCTACATATGGTAGGACTAGAGCACCTACATATGGTAGGACTAAAGAACCTACATATGGTAGGACTAGAGCACCTACATATGGTAGGACTAAAGAACCTACATATGGTAGGTCTACAGGACCTACATATGGTAGGACTAAAGAACCTACACATGGTAGGACTACAGAACCTACACATGGTAGGTCTACAGGACCTACACATGTTAGGACTACAGGACCTACACATGGTAGGTCTACAGGACCTACACATGGTAGGACTACAGGACCTACATATGGTAGGTCTACAGGACCTACACATGGTAGGACTACAGGACCTACATATGGTAGGACTAGAGCACCTACACATGGTAGGACTAGAGCACCTACACATGGTAGGACTACAGGACCTACATATGGTAGGACTAAAGAACCTACACATGGTAGAACTACAGGACCTACATATGGTAGGACTAAAGAACCTACATATGGTAGGACTAGAGCACCTACATATGGTAGGACTAAAGAACCTACACATGGTAGGACTACAGGACCTACATATGGTAGGTCTACAGGACCTACACATGGTAGGACTACAGGACCTACATATGGTAGGACTAGAGCACCTACATATGGTAGGACTAGAGCAGCTACATATGGTAGGTCTACAGGACCTACACATGGTAGGACTACAGGACCCACATATGGTAGGACTAGAGCACCTACATATGGTAGGACTAGAGCACCTACATATGGTAGGACTAGAGCAGCTACATATGGTAGGTCTACAGGGCCTACACATGGTAGGACTACAGGACCTATATATGGTAGGACTAAAGAACCTACATATGGTAGGACTAGAGCACCTGCATATGGTAGGTCTACAGGACCTACACATGGTAGGACTACAGGACCTACATATGGTAGGTCTACAGGACCTACACATGGTAGGACTACAGGACCCACATATGGTAGGACTAGAGCACCTACATATGGTAGGACTAGAGCACCTACACATGGTAGGACTACAGGACCTACATATGGTAGGACTAGAGCACCTACATATGGTAGGTCTACAGGACCTACACATGGTAGGACTACAGGACCTACATATGGTAGGACTAGAGCACCTACATATGGTAGGTCTACAGGACCTACATATGGTAGGACTAGAGCAGCTACATATGGTAGGTCTACAGGACCTACACATGGTAGGACTACAGGACCCACATATGGTAGGACTAGAGCACCTACATATGGTAGGACTAGAGCACCTACATATGGTAGGTCTACAGAACCTACACATGGTAGGACTACAGGACCTACATATGGTAGGACTAAAGAACCTACATATGGTAGGACTAGAGCACCTACATATGGTAGGTCTACAGGACCTACACATGGCAGGACTACAGGACCTACATATGGTAGGACTAAAGAACCTACATATGGTAGGACTAGAGCACCTACATATGGTAGGACTAAAGAACCTACATATGGTAGGACTAGAGCACCTACATATGGTAGGTCTACAGGACCTACACATGGTAGGACTACAGGACCTACATATGGTAGGTCTACAGGACCTACACATGGTAGGACTACAGGACCCACATATGGTAGGACTAGAGCACCTACATATGGTAGGACTAGAGCACCTACATATGGTAGGTCTACAGGACCTACACATGGTAGGTCTACAGGACCTACACATGGTAGGACTACAGGACCCACATATGGTAGTACTAGAGCACCTACATATGGTAGGACTAGAGCACCTACATATGGTAGGTCTACAGGACCTACACATGGTAGGACTAAAGAACCTACATGTGGTAGGACTACAGAACTTACGTATGGTAGGACTACAGGACCTACATATAGTAAGATGAGAGAACCAACATGCAGTAGGACTACAGAACAGACTATGATATGATGATATGATGCCTATGAAGGTCGTGATGCGATACCACACAAACTAAATGATTCTCAAACTAATATGTCTCTCACATGGTCTCCGCTGATCACATGACCAAACACTAAATACAATAACTATGTTCTTGTGTCTGAGACGGTAGCACACAGAGTCTGGAGCTCTCCGTTTGAGTTATAATTAGTTTGTTCCTTCCTAGAACTACATAATGTAGTCTGTTTATTGCTGAGCCTACCAGGAGTGGGAAGTTGTTCTGGAGCAGCAGCAACACTGAAGGCTCAGCCCGTTGGGAACGGACACAGGACTTTAAAATGGAGGCACCTCTCCAGCTTTTTGAGTCATTGATTGATCTGTTTTTAAATGTCTTTTCAACAACATGCAAGAAATTATTGAAAGATAAACATCAAACTGGCTGACTACTTAACCTTGATGAACACAGAACAGTAAATAATCATGAAGGACAGGCAGACAGTACATCAGACAAGGTAGACTGATTGAAATACAGGAAGCAGCCAAAAGCAGACAGGACTGTACACAGGACCACCCTGAGAAGTCAGTCTGGGGGAAATACCTGGCTGAGGGCTGGATGGGGGACCGAGCGTTGAGGTGTTACACCTGGGGAGGGAACTCCCGATGTGGAAGCAGATCGTCCCACTTTACATCCAGTCCTGGACTCTACTGCAGAGGAAAGTGTGAGAGTTACACAATGACTACATGAGCAAACATCAGGCATGCAGTGCAGGATTCCTCCTACCTCCTCCTAGAAGCATGGTGGAGCTGACTGATGACCTGCCCATCCTATTGGGGGCATGGCTAGAGGAGCTTGATGAGTCTAATTGGATATCTTGGCTACTGATAATCCCTGCCCTCTCCCTCTCTTCAGGTCTGGTCTCTGACCTGGCATCACCTAGGAAAGAAGAAACAAGGAACAAAGACCACATGAAATGGTCAGACAAGCTAAACACCCTGAATCCTCCTATAGTTAAACACCCTGAACCCTACTACAGTTAGACACAGTTAAACACCCTGTGCAGTGGTACAGTGGTACCCCGGTGCAGTGGAAAGCTGGAGAATCTGAGCTGTCGCCTACACAAAGGCTAGCGTCAACGCTAGGTTGGGGTTCAACCGCAGGAAATATTGGCAACTCAGAGGTTGAAAGCTATCGCTAATATCATTATCTTGTCCACTAATATTGCTAACATACCATGATGAGTCCAGTAATGTGTGGCCTGGTTAGTTCACTCTAACAATAGAATTGTTTGGTACACCATTACTGAGTGATACTTACCATCTCCTTCCCTTCCCTTTCTCCCTCCTGATCCTTTATTAGTCATATGTCTTCCAGAGGTCAAGAGGCTACTCAGTTCCTCCGAGGGGCTAGTTGGGGTTCGAGACCTTGTTGAAACATTTTGCAGGGAGCTGTTGGCGGAGCTGGAGTTATTGAATATCATAGCTCCATCCAGGGACTTGCTTCCTCCAGCCATCAGACTATCATAAGGAGGAGGATGCTTCAGGTTGAGAGGAGTGAGGCAACGTCCCATGCTAACAGGGGAGGGACATGCTGAATGACTGCGTGGGTAACTCTGACCACTGTGGGAGGAGCCAGCTGAATTATATAGATTAGAGGCAAGTGGTGGAGCAGATGAGCGGCCCGATGGGGTGATGGTGTCTCTTTCCCTGTCTTTGCTTTTGCGGTGGTGGGACGACCTTTGGGGTGTCTCCGCCGGGGCTCCAACATGTTCCAACATGGGTAGTCTGGTGACGTCTAGAGGAGTGAGAGGAGATTCATCAGAGTTTGGGGAGCACTGTGCAGGAGCTGGGGGGAACACCAGCAGAGGGGGGCGGTGAGTAAGAAGGTTGGGGAAGGGTGGTGGGATGTCAGAGAGAGATCCCTGGGGAGGAAAGGAAAAGTCTGGCTCCAGAACGACCGTTTGGCAACTGTTGTCCCATTTTGAGTCCTGCATGACTTCATCTAACATGGAGTACTTCATCTCCTCGTAGACACACTCACTCTGGTTGTCTTCCAGGGCTTCTCTGAGAACGTTCCCGACCATCTCAATGTAAACTGGCTCCTCCTCTTCTGTCTCCCTGGATGTTGAACATTTGTCTTTTAGCAAAGGAGACTTTTTGTTGCCATGGTTACAGAAGATGTACGACTCGTCAAAGGACGAACTAAGCTGTGTGTTGGGGTTTCGTTTTGGTTTGGGAGGCGGCATCTTCTGGAACTTACCTAAACACAGACATGGAAACATTGAAACCAGGGTTGGGGTTAGGATGAGAGCTCTACTCCTAATGCTGTCTTGGTGAAGGAAGTACTCAGATATTTTACTTAAGTAAAAGTAGTAATACCACCTTGTAGAAATACTCTGTTATAAGTAAGTCCTGCATTGAAAATGTTAAAAGTAAAAGCACAAAAGTATTCAAAATATACTGAAAGTACCGAAGGTAAAAGTACTGAAAGTGCAAGTATGTCAGATTTGTACTTAAGTGCAGTACTTGAGTAGCCTGGAAATCCAGACACTGCTTTTCAAAGTTACAAGGACAAGGTACCAAAAATGTGACACTGTCAGACAGTACAACCTTCTCTAAAAAGAAGACATGATTGCTAATAAATAAGATGAAAAGGTAAATGTTGTGACTGACCCCTGACTTCCTGGAGCTCTAGGGAGTCGTGGGTGGTCTTGGCATTTCCTGCTCCCCCGTTCACTGCTTCAGAGCTGATGCTGAGCTTGGTGTTTGGGTCTCTCTTGGGTTTGGGAGGGGGGTGCTTTTGGTCGTCGGTGTCATCTTCTCCTCCGCCGACTGAGTGGAGGGACTGTGAGCGCACACTGAAGCACTGAAGTCTGTCCTGGGATGCTGGCATGGTCATGAAACCCATCCGGAAATGTTTTCCTGAGTAGGATGTCTCTGTCACCATGGTAACATCATCACCAATCCTGGCAGCAGAAAACACTGGTATAGACAATTCCACTACCCTAACCCTAACCCCGAACCTATACTAACCCTAATCTCAACCCTACCCGATCCTAACCCTAAACCTATCCCAATCCCAAAAACATCTGTCTAGAAAACACTGTTATCCCTACTCTATCCCAACCCTATCCTGACCCTATCCTATCCTAACCCTAAGCCCTACGCTAAACCTACCCTATTCTAAAAACACATCTGTCTCAAAAACCCTGATATATTCTGACTATTCCACTACACTATCCCTACCCTATCATAACTTTAACCCTACCCTATCCTATCCCCCTATCCTTAAACAGACTATTGGACTCAAATTCATTGTTCAGTTCAGGGGTGCCCACACTTTTTCAGTATAAGATGTACTTTTTCGACTGAACTTATACAGTATATATATATATATATATTTATACAGTATATATAATATTTACTATTGTTTCATGTTTCTGAGTGTCTTCATCTCCAGTTTATTTATTTGACTCATGATGTGTTGAGTGAGTGTTCTTGTGGAGGCTATAGTTGTTCATAAACTCTTCACTTGCCATCTCTTATTCTGATGTTTTTCCTGCAGATAGGCCCAGTTAGTTTCATTGCGCACGCGGTCGTGTTCCCTGGCGATGTCCGAGGCGTTCTGAATCACCAAAGCGTCGTATATTCGGAGGCTGTTGTCCTCCACATACTGACAAAACCTGGTGCAGGAACCCTCTTGCTCCCGACTCGTTATGCTTGTCATGACAACACTGAGGAAATACAAAATAGAAGAGAAGCATGGACCTCATTCTCGAACATTTTCTTAAGTGTCTTCTTAAATATCTTCTTACGAACTTCGTAAGAACAAACTTAAGAAATCTGTCCGCCGGATTCATGAACGCGGGGAAATGTGTTCTTAAACCTCCAAAGTGTTCTCAGCTGCGCGCCCCCGATGAGGAATGCCACTCATTCTTAAATGGAATGCGCGCTCGTACACCTGAATTAGCATAGAGACACGCCCCGCCAGCTCCTTATAAGGGCAACAACAGGACCGCGTGCACACAGAATCATGCCAAAGCGAACAGTGAAAACCGATGGTGCACCGGCCAAACCAGTCACGTGTCACATGCAACATCATACCAGTAAGATGAGCAGTGGAATGTTTCTCCACCGGCTCTTACAATGTACACACTAAGCAAGGTCAAGAAAATATAACCAACAATGAAAAATAACAATAGAGAACAAGACGGCTGAGAGCAGATCAATTGTACAGTTGAGTTAAATACATGAGTAGGCTACTTGTGGATCTTGATAGGGCCAATCATGGGCGTAGAATTTAGTGGGGACACTGGGGACATGTCCCCACCGGAGGACGCTGGGGACGGTGGACGTTGGGGATGCTATCGCTGGATATTGCTGGGGACATGTCCCCACCGGGGGGCACGCTGCTATATCCACGCGATTGAGTTTAGTGCTTATTTATTTATTCGCTGCCATTTGCAGTGTTCGTGTCGTGCTTTTATTTATTTTAGGACATCATGATGCCTCGTAGAATCATGACTATGCATGTGAAACGTAATTGTTAATGATACAAATATTCTCCTATTTATTATTATTATAATTATTATTATTATTATTTACATCCTCGGATGTCTGTAGAATTGATGTGAACGCGATCACCAATGATTTCTCACAAATTCAGCTCTTAAGAACATGGACGCACTCCAAATAGGACGCTACGACTGCTTTTCCGCGTTCTTAAATCCTGTTCTTAACTAAGAACCAATCCTAGATGAGAAACCATTCAGGAATGACACAATTGTCGCAGGAACTTCATAAGTGGAGTTAAGAAAACATTTCTTCTTAACTTTTTCTAGTTAAGAAGACACTACACCTGGACGCCAGGACACTACACCTGGACCCCTGGACACTACACCTGGACGCCAGGACACTACACCTGGACACCAGGCTCTACCGTCAGATACATTATCATCTGTCTACATTTATATCTACATTTACATTTAGAGCATTTGTCAGACGCTTTTATCCAAAGCGACTTACAAAGAGTACATTTGTTGAAGGAGAGACAGCAATATATCACTGTGGTACATAAAGATAAGAATAGAGCAGGTTTCAAGCATTCATAGTTGCGATGTTAATATGTAACTATCATTGGTTTCTGGACTGAAGATGCTAGAAGGTTTTTAAGCCTTGAGTTTGGGATTTGGCCGTCGCCATCTTGGTGATGTTAGTGACGGAGTGCATGTAGTTGTTGGTACTTGTCGTACCATAGGCTGAACCAAAATGTAACAATTAGCTTTCGGACAACATCCAAAATGACGAACATCTAAAAACAAGTTCACGGCTGTTTAAATTAAATGTACACAATTGCCATAGATACGTATGCTATCTTAATTGACAGGTCACTAGCCACGCCCCGACAGCATACCACTGCTTTACTGTCTATTTTACTCTAAATAGGACCATCATTTACTCAATGAATACATGCTTTACTGAATAAGACATCAAGTCTTATGTTTCCTGAATAAATCAAGTGAGACATCATTTTCTGCAGTTTAACTCTGCAGGCGGTGGTGTTGCCTCCTCCTGGCCGCGAGATAGAATGCAGACAGTATGCAGCTTAAAGGGACTTCTGCTTTGGCTTCAAGATTCAAGATATTCAATATTCCTTTATTAAGTGCAATGGAATGCTTACTCACCATTCACTCCTGCAGTATTCTCCTAAACATAAATTCAATTCTAAAACAAGTAATAATATAAAACAATTCTAAACAATTAGTGAAAATAAGTACCTAATTATTACAGTAAAACAGTAAAAAGTGACAAGTAAGAGTAGCAATACTATGGCAGGGTGGTGCAATGTAGGAAAGTGTCTGTGTGCAGTACAGATATTTTTAGAATAGCATAAAAAGTGATAACTAGGAGATAGTATCAGCAACATGTGATGATAAAGTATAATGATAAGTGACCAGTACAGTCCAGTGAGTGCCTGCATGTTATGCAGCAGAGTTCCTAGTGTCATTGTAAGTCTACCCCTGTAAGTCTAGTGTCATTGTAAGTCCAATAATAGTCCAACTGTCCAATAGTCCAAAAATACAAAAATATAAAAATACAAAAATAAGATACAATAAAAAAGAAAAAAATGGAAAAGAAGAAATTTAATATAAATGTTTTTTTTATAAAAAAAAAAAGATATATATATAAAATATATATATATATAATAATAATACAAAAATACAAATTAAAATAATGATAATGAAGTGGCATTGACAGGTGATTGACAGTCTTTATGGAGGTTGTATTCCGTTGTCCTTCTCCTGTCTCAACAGCTCACAAATCTTGCTGCTGTGTTTGCACATTCCTGTACCTCGCCCAGCAGATATGGAAGTTTTTGGTTGTTTGTTAAGTTTTCTAAATTCTTTTGTGTGTTTGAGATCTGTGTGAAGTATGTATCTCTAATGTCTTGGTATAGGTGGCAGGTTGTTAGGAAGTGGAGCTGGGTTTCCACCTCCTGTTGGGTGCAGTGGGTACAGAGTCTGTCTTCTCTTGGTAGCCAGGTCTGCCGGTGGCGGCCTCTCTCCACGGCGAGGCTGTGCTCTCTGAGTCTGTATCTAGTCAAGGATGTCCTGAGTTTGGGATCAGGGGTCACGGTGCTCAGGTATTCTGCCGTTGTGTATTGTCTGTTTAGGGCCAAATAGCATTCTAGTTTACTCTGTTTTTTGGTTGATTCTTTCCAGTGTGTGAGGTAGTTTTCTTTTTGTTTTCTTATAATTTGTTTTTATTCTAATGGAGTTTCTGTCTGGTGGTTCTGCTTGGTTTTGTGAATAGAGTCCCAGAACCAGCTGGCCGAGGGGGCATCGCTCTAGAGTCTCTCTGTGGATGAGGGCTTTGTTATGGAGCGTGTCACTGGGCTCACTGTCTTTTAGGTGCTTATGAAATTTGAAAGCCCTCTTTTTAATTTGTATTATTAGTGGGTATCGTCCTAATTCTGCTCTGCATGCATTGTTGGGTGTTTTCCGTTGGGTGCGGAGAATGGATTTGCAGAACTCTGCATGCAGCGTTTCAATTTGATGTTTGTCCCATTTAGTAAAGTCTTGGTTTGCAAGTGGACCCCAGATCTCACAACCGTAAAGGGAAATGGGATCGATAACTGAGTCTAGTATTTTGAGTCATATTTTTATTGGGATGTCTAAGTTGATGTTTCTTTTTATGGCATAAAAAGCCCTTCTTGCCTTGTCTCTCAGGTCGTTTACAGCTTTGTTGAAGTTACCTGTGTTGCTAATGTTCAGGCCAAGGTACTGGAGGTATAATTCTTTGTATGCTCTAAGGGAGTTGTATCGAGAAAGAATTTATATTTGTGTTGCTGGAGGCTACACAAATATAAATCTTCTTTGGAAAAGCATTATTTTTGTCTTTGTTAGATGTACTGTCAGGGCCCAGGTCTGGGAGAGTTTGTGCAGTAGATCAAGGTGCTGTTGTAGTCCTTCTTTGGTTGGAGACAGCAGCACCAGATCATCTGTGAACAGGAGGTGTTTGACTTGTGTGTCTCCTAAGGAGATGCCAGGTCCCTCAGATTGTTCTAGAGATTTCACCAATTCATTGATGTGTATGTTGAAGAGGGTTGGGCTCAGGCTGCATCCCTGTCTAAACCCCCGGTTTTGGGGAAAGAAGTCTGTGTTGTTTGCCAATCTTAACGGCGCATTTGTTGTTGGCGTCCATTGACTTTATGATGTCATAGGTTTTTCCTCCAACACCGCTTTCCAATAGTTTGTACAGCAGACCATCGTGCCAAATAGAATCAAAAGCTTTTTTGAAGTCAACAAAACAAGAGAATAATTAACTTTTGTTTTTGTTTATTTGGTTGTCTATTAGGGTGCTGAGGGTGAAAATATGGTCTGTTGTGCGATAATTCGGTAGAAAGCCAATTTGGGATTTGTTGAGGACATTATTTTCAGTGATGAAATGTAGGAGTCTGTGGTTGATGATCATAGAGGATTTTCCCAAGGTTACTGTTAACTCAGATCCCGTGGTAATTGTTGGGGTCAAATTTGTCTCCACTTTTGTGAAGCGGTGTTATCAGACCTTGGTTCCAAATATTGGGGAAGATCCCCGAGCTGAGGACAACATTAAAGAGTTTTAATATCGCCAATTGGAATTTGAGGTCTGTGAATTTTATCATTTCATTTAGGATCCCGTCGACACCACAGGCCTTCTTGGTTTCCAGTGATTTTATTTTGTCTTGTGGTTCCTTTAGTGTGATTAGTGAGTCTAGTGGGTTTTGATGGTCTTTTATGATTGACTCTAAACTTTGTAGTTTATCTAGTAAGTGTTTTTGCTGTGGATTATTTTCTATTGGGCCAAAGAGCTTGGAGAAGTGGTTGACCCACACATCTCCATTTTGGAGATCTCTCTCTCTCTCTCTCTCTCTCTCTCTCTCTCTCTCTCTCTCTCTCTCTCTCTCTCTCTCTCCAGCTCCCCCTCCCCCTCTTCACGGGTGCATTGTAAAAACGGAACATGAAGCTGACTGAGTGGTAACCTAGCAACAAGGATCATCCTTCAGGCATGATGTAATGTAACCTAGCAACAGTAGCATCATCCTTGCATGACGTAATGCTGTGATGATGCTTTAGAGGTGGAGACGTTTCCTTGTCTCCTCATGGTTAGTGGACATTGGCTTTACCAGAGCAGCTAACCAGCAGAATCTAACAGTAAACTAGTCCTGTCTCAAGTAGTCTAACCTAGTCAGCTAGTTCTATCTATAATACTCTAAACTATTCCTGTCCAAACCAGGCTAACCTGGTACTGTCTCAGTAGTACTGTCTAAACTGACTTAATATGAACTTGGGGCGGCAGCAGCTCAGGAGGTAGAGTGGTTGTCTGGCAGAGAGGAAGGTTGCTGGTTCGATCGCCAGCTCCCCCTAGCTAAGTGTGGAGGTGTCCCTGAGCAAGACACCACCTAACCCTACCTGCTCCTCCTAGCTAAGTGTGGAGGTGTCCCTGAGCAAGACACCACCTAACCCTACCTGCTCCTCCTAGCTAAGTGTGGAGGTGTCCCTGAGCAAGACACCACCTAACCCTACCTGCTCCACCTAGCTAAGTGTGGAGGTGTCCCTGAGCAAGACACCACCCGGTCAGCTGGTTGTTACCTTGCATGGTTGACACGACCATCGGTGTATGAATGGTGAATGTGAGGCAATGTAAACGCTTATTAGAATTGTGTAAATGAGCTATTACCTAAACTAAATGAGCTAGTATCTAAACTAGTATTGTATGGCCTAAACTGTAAAGGACAGTACTTGAGTTTATACTGAGACACTACATGATTTTATTTCAAATGCAGCACTAGAGTTTATTTAAAAGCTAAGATATGACACAAGGACACTCAGGATTTGATCTATTTGTGAAGACACAACCCGGATTACCTTTAAATCAACATGAGTCCTACTTTATTTAAAAAGAGATGATTTAAGGGCTGTAGGCCTGCCTTTTAAGAATATGAAGTAATGTAGGCCTACCTGTAGTAGAATATACTGCAAGCCTCAGCAGCAAGCAGGGGAGGAAGAGGAGGAGGAGGAGACAGGAATCATCTCCACATCGACAAATAAACACAAATATACAGAATGACCCTCTCTGAGAGAGAGAGAGAGAGAGAGAGAGAGAGAGAGAGAGAGAGAGAGAGAGAGAGAGAGAGAGAGAGAGAGAGAGAAGAGAAGAGAGAGAGAGAGAGAGAGAGAGAGAGAGAGAGAGAGAGAGAGAGAGAGAGAGAGAGAGAGAGACGTCTTCTTGTTCCTGAAGATTAAATGGAAGGTATGGTTAGTGAAGATGAGGAAGAGTACTTCCAGTGGGCAGCCGGATTTTTCCTGACACACACACGCACGCACACACACACACACATCACTGAGTAGGAGGCTGCAACCAGGCTGGCTCCTCCTCCTCCTCATCATGTGACTCCAATGTAGAGAGAGAGAGACAGAGAGCGAGACAGAGAGACACACACACACACACACACACACACACACACACACACACACACACACACACACACACACACACACAGAGAGTAAGAGAGAGAGAGAGAGAGAGAGAGAGAGAGAGAGAGAGAGAGAGAGAGAGAGAGAGAGAGAGAGAGAGAGAGAGAGAGAGAGAGAGAGGACTGAAAACAAAGAAAGAACCTGAAATAAAACGTCAATTTTTTAAAAGGATAAACATAGTTCATCCTCATTTTGTAACGTACACAACACTCCCCCCTGGGTCCAAAAGAGGCTAAAGGCCTCAATATTATCAACCAACTTGTAATAACAATGCTCTACCCTTATCCTAGCTGCCACCAGCCCTTTCAGCACCTGGACTGGGTCTACAGATCCACTTCCCTTCATTTTGTTTTTCCTCGTGATCCAAGTGGCCAATTTTGCAGCCCCTGACATACAGATCATTAATGAGTGGACGCATTTTTTCTTTGCAGAGTTTTTTTAGTCCATATACAAACAATTCAAGAGAAAAACATTGTCCAAGTCCGAGGAACCATGACTCCAAAACCCTGAATAAACCTCTAGCCGAGCGCATTCAACAAATAAATCTGCCTCCGATTCACCCTGTGCGCAAAAACCACACCGCTCCCCATACTGGGATCCAGACGTGCCACGTATCTGTTCGTAGCTATTATCCCATGCACTATCCTCCACTGGAGGTCGCCCGTCCGCTTTTCAATGGGTGGCTTGTACTGGGACCGCCAGCAGCCTTTCGGAGAAGAGTCTGGACCAAATAAACCCAGCCACCTCGACACCTTCAGCCCTGTGAGAGAGTGCAGGTGTGAGACTTTGACGCAGGCGTAATGCAGCGCTTTCTTCCCAACTCCTTTTAAGTCTCCTAGCTGTGGGGTTTTGAAAGAGAGGAGTTTATCCTCTCCCTCCTGCCACCCCCCCACAGCAGCAGCAACAGTTAGCACCAGAAATCGGTACTCCCAGTCCTCAGTCCACTGTTCAGAGTTGATGTTGTTTTGAATAAACGCTTTTTGTGGGTCCGACAAGGATGAAACCACCTCCTGCATTATTCTTGCCACCAGTCTTGAGGACCGGATGTTAGCCAGCTGTCCCAATTCGGTAACTGACGTCCGAGTCATATTTAGGAGTTGACCAAGTTTTGCACACCCAGCTCCCCGGACAGCAGATCGAAGGCTGGCCGAGGATAGAGCCTGTGATTTTATGAAACTATTAAAAAGTAGTGGCTCCTCAAACAGCCACATTCCAGGGACTTCAGTTGGGTCTCTGGTCACCCGAAACACCTGCCAGGCCTGCAGGACTGATTCATAAAATTGTGTTAGTCCGGTCGATTTCAGAAAAAGTGCACAAGAACAACAGCTTACTGTAACCAAAGCGGCCAGCTTTTCTCAGCAGCAATTCTGCCGTTTCCAACCACCGGCGTCCACAGTCATATAAAATCCTCTGTCCTGCTTGGAGTCTAAAAGCCATTACCCTGGATGGAATGTCTATAAGGCCCTGTCCACCCTCTTCGACAGGTAGGTACAAAGCAGCAGCCCTTATCCAATGTTGCCCAGACCAAAAGAAATCCACAATCATCCGCTGCACACTCTCCACCACCCTCCTCGGTGGTTGCAGCACAATAAATCTGTGCCATAGGGTCGAGGCTACCAAGTTATTTGCTACCAGAACTCTTCCCCTATATGACAACTGCGGCAGCAACCATTTCCACTTCGACAACTTGGCACACACCTTCTCCTCCACACCCTCCCAGTTTTGTTTTTTTTAATTCCTCTGTGCCCAAAAAGACTCCAAGGAATTTGATTCCCCTCTTTCCCCATTGTAGATTCCTAGGCAATCGGGGAACTACCCCCTCTCCCCATGGTCTAATAAGCAAGGCCTCACTTTTTCCCCAGTTTACCTTAGCCGAGGAGGCTTTTTCATATAAACTTAGGCTCTCTTCCACAATGTTGACATCATGCTGGGTTTTAATGAAGACCGTGATGTCATCCGCATAAGCAGTGGTTTTTATCGGGGAACTGTGCTGTAGCCCTGACAGTGAGAGCCCCATTACCTTGCTTCTAAGCATAATCAAAAAGTGGTTCAACAGCTATGCTATATAGCATCCCCAATAATGGACAGCCCTGTCGGATTCCACGCTTTACTAACACTGGTCTGCTTAGACCTCCCCCTGCCTTGACCAGACAAGAGGCTCCGCTATATAAGAGTCCAATCCATGATACAAACACATCCCCAAAACATATTTTTCTTGGTCGAGGGACAGGATTCCAATGTCTATATTGTAGCGGTCACACAAGTCAATAATATCCCGAACCAGAAAGAGGTTATCCATTATTGTTCTGTCCGGAACACAATACGTTTGGTCCATATGGATAATCAAACCCATGAAATACTTCAGTCTGTTGGACAAAGCTTTAGAAAGTATCTTAAAATCTGCACATAGCAGAGCAACAGGCCTCCAGTTTTTTATAAGTGCCAGGCCTCCTTTTTTTGGAATGAGTGACAACACGGCCCTTCGGCATGATGTTGGAAGTGAGCCATTTCAGTTTCTGTCGGGGGGAAGGCCTTCCAACAGAGCTGCAGTACACTGTGGATCACAGTCACCTTCCGCATAGAGGTCCGTGTAGAACCCCACCGCATGGCTCCTTATCTCCACAGGGTCTGTTGTGATGGTTCCATCTGGAAGCTTCAAACTGTTTATTTTATTTATTAAGCAACTAAGAACAAATTCTTATATACAGAAGCAGCCTGACCAAAAAGCAAAGGCCTTTTGAGGGAAGGGGGAGGCTGTGACAAAACAAGGTTATATACATACACACAAATAAAATAAAAATTTACAATAGTATACAAGAAAAATTACAGATACATTTTTTTCTAAATTAAAAAAGAAGGAGGTTGGGGCATAATAAATAATAATAATAAATAAATAAATAAATAAATAAATAAATATATAAATAAATATATAAAAAATAGATGGGATGATACGTTGTGAAAGTGATGACATCATTTTCACAAACAGAACGTACCTTGGAGACAAAGTCATTCGGTTAAATTAACTTGTTAAGTTTTAATCACTCATACGAACATTTACGCTGCCAAATATAAAACTCTCAGTACCACAGAAAGTGAAAGCAATAAGTTGAGCTGTGTGGTAAGACAGTTGACCTTTCTTTATTAGTTTAGTTTCATCCCTAAAAAGTGTGGAGAAGCCATCGAAACCAACTGGAGACAACGCTGGATCTGATTGTTTGTCTCCATCGGCCCGTTGCTATGTTCGTTACTATGTGATGACGCAACACTTTCATAGCGTATTGGAGGCCCCTCGCCCCTAGAGGGAGCTCGAGGGCCCCGGGCCCGGCCCTGGCTGCAGGTGGGTCGGATCAGCCGGTAGGCAGCGAGCAGCCGCGTCCTGTGTGACGGGAGCAGGTGGAGGTGTGGCGGGAGCAGGTGGAGGTGTGACGGGAGCAGGTGGAGGTGTGACGGGAGCAGGTGGAGGTGTGACGGGAGCAGGTGGAGGTGTGACGGGAGCAGGTGGAGGTGTGACGGGAGCAGGTGGAGGTGTGACGGGAGCAGGTGGAGGTGTGACGGGAGCAGGTGGAGGTGTGACGGGAGCAGGTGGAGGTGTGACGGGAGCAGGTGGAGGTGTGACGGGAGCAGGTGGAGGTGTGACGGGAGCAGGTGGAGGTGTGACGGGAGCAGGTGGAGGTGTGACGGGAGCAGGTGGAGGTGTGGCGGGAGCAGGTGGAGGTGTGACGGGAGCAGGTGGAGGTGTGACGGGAGCAGGTGGAGGTGTGACGGGAGCAGGTGGAGGTGTGACGGGAGCAGGTGGAGGTGTGACGGGAGCAGGTGGAGGTGTGACGGGAGCAGGTGGAGGTGTGACGGGAGCAGGTGGAGGTGTGACGGGAGCAGGTGGAGGTGTGACGGGAGCAGGTGGAGGTGTGACGCCGAGCCAGACCAGCGAGGTGGAAGACATGGAATACGATTCAGAAGCCGAGAGCTTGTCTGACGTTCTTGATAAAGATATTGACTTCTACACAATACAAGACATTCATAGATTATTTTGAAAAAAACGATGCAGAAGCTGGTTGACGTATTGGATGAAAAAAAACGTTTTCGACTGAGGAAACACGTCACTGCGACGAGGAAAACTCTTAAATTAAGTAAAACCAAGAATAGAAAAAAAAAGCCAAATTATGCACATAAAATGATCATGTTCCACGGGTTGTTTTCTTTACTGTTTCTCTTTTTTCTTCTTATTCACTCTATGAACAAAATAACATTCGGTTCACTAAATATTAATGGAGGGAGGGATAAGATAAAGAGATCGTTGATTAAAGAAATGTGCATGTTAAAGCACATAGATGTGGTTTTCCTACAGGAAACCCACAGTGACGCAGATAATGAAAGTGACTGGGATCTATGGTGGGAGGGCCAGTCTGTGTATAGTCATGGCACCAACGTCAGTGCAGGGGTAGCAATACTGTTCTCTACTGGCCTCAACATCAGGATACTATCCCATGATGAGCTGATAAAAGGAAGGGTTCTCTTAGTGAGGGCTGAAATTTATGGTTTTGTTTTCTGTTTTGTTAATGTCTATGCCCCAAATATAGGCACTGACAGAATAGAGGTTTTTAATAAAATAGGTAGGGTGTTGAGCAATCATTCTCAAGAGCACATTGTTTTAGGTGGGGACTGGAACTGCACAGTTGATTTCACCATGGATAGGATGAGTGAGGAGCCCCACTTGCTATCATCTGCCTGTTTAGGGAGGCTCCTCACCCAACTAGACCTCATAGATGCCTGGAGGCTCAAACATCCAACTGATAGGCAGTACACATGGGTTAAGGTGGTGGGTAGGAGGGTTAGTGGTGCACGTTTAGACAGGTTTTACATCGCACAGGGTGATAGGTCAAAGCTAGGCAAGAGCATCATTAGCCCGGTGGGCTTCACAGACCACCATCTCACCACCATTGACTTATGTTTTTCCCCAGCTAAAGCTAGGTCGCATTGGCATTTTAATGGTAAACTACTGCAGGACAGAGCATTTCTGCAAAAGCTTTGAGTTATTTTGGATACAGTGGAGGTTAAGGGGAAATGACTTTGTGTCCAAACGTAGTTGGTGGGATGTTGGCAAAGCACAAATCAGAGTCTTTTGTCAGCAATACACCTCCTTCTCCACGGCTAAAATCAAAGCTGCAGTGGAGGAGCTTGAGGACAGCATAAAAACCATTGAGCGAGGTCTGGAAACCCAGCCAGACCCTGGAAGCCATCGGCTTCTCCAGGAGAAAATGAGGGAGTTAGGCTTTTTAATGAAAGAGAGGGTTAAGGGGGCACTGGTCAGGGCCCGCTTCACAAACATTAGGGACATTGATGCCCCAACCTGGTCCATGTTCAGTCTCTACGGAGACAAGCATTCATGTTCTCAGACGATCCGTCACAAACACTGGACGTTTCATTCAAAGTTAAACACAGGGATTCATTCTACACTGTTTATGCGAGCACTGGTAGTTTAAGGTGTTTTGAGTGCGGGGATGTTGGACACAAGAGATTCGCTTGTCCACATAAGCAGAAACAAGCGGTAGATGACGGCGATCAGCTGTCTACCAGCGGGGCTGGAGGCGCTGCAGGCAGGGCCGGATTAACAATTCAGAGGCCCCTGGGCCAGACTCTTGTGGTTGTGGAGGCCCCCACACACATACACATGCACGCATGTACGCAATACACTACTAGCATACTATTTGTTGGAAACTCCTGTACTTGTGCAGGATTTACACTGACAGGCTACAGCATATAATCACAACTTTCAGGACAATATACCTGTAGATAGCTTCATACAGGACTCACACTGGCAGGCTACAGCATATAATCACAATTTTCAGGACAATATACCTGTAGATAGCTTCATACAGGATTCACACCACATGATGGTATAAGCAAGGCATTAGCCCAACTGTGTCACTAGGTTTTGCTGTTGCAGCCAACAGTACTCAAATATGCAAATACAGCCTACTGGTGCTCTACCTCCACCAACAGTTCTATGATTCAGTCTTCCATCAATCAATCAATCAATCAATCAATCAATCAAAAACACACACACACACACACACACAGAGGCTAGGATCAATTCATTCTGCATATTCAGCAAATAATAATCCCTGTATTTCCTATCATACAGGATTTCCACCATATCACACATCCTGGCATAGAAACACAATGACACAACAATAATGTTTTCCAAAAACAACCAATGCACTTCTTTCTTTCCCTTTCCTGTTTAGATTTTAACTTAGCAGCTCCACTTTCCCACCGTTTTACTTTTTTATTCATGTTTTTTTCGTCTCTTACTCTTACTTGATAAACTTTCAGCGCCAAGTGCAAGGTATCCTATTCTCGCGGTCACCTGACCTGACCGTGGGACTTGTCACGGTCAGGTCACCCTCATTATCGTCCAATCAATCATATTTTTATTTGCAAATAAAGTAGGTATAACTTGGTTTGCATTTCAACACACACCCAATTATTCCCCCCCCACCAAAATAATAATAATAAATAAATAAATAAATAAATAAATAAATATATAAATAAATATATAAAAAATAGATGGGATGATACGTTGTGAAAGTGATGACATCATTTTCACAAACAGAACGTACCTTGGAGACAAAGTCATTCGGTTAAATTAACTTGTTAAGTTTTAATCACTCATACGAACATTTACGCTGCCAAATATAAAACTCTCAGTACCACAGAAAGTGAAAGCAATAAGTTGAGCTGTGTGGTAAGACAGTTGACCTTTCTTTATTAGTTTAGTTTCATCCCTAAAAAGTGTGGAGAAGCCATCGAAACCAACTGGAGACAACGCTGGATCTGATTGTTTGTCTCCATCGGCCCGTTGCTATGTTCGTTACTATGTGATGACGCAACACTTTCATAGCGTATTGAGGCCCCTCGCCCCTAGAGGGAGCTCGAGGGCCCCGGGCCCGGCCCTGGCTGCAGGTGGGTCGGATCAGCCAGGTTGGGGTCTTTACAACCCAGTCTGATGGTTCTGAACATGGGACCAGGTTGGGGTCTTTACAACCCAGTCTGATGGTTCTGAACATGGACCAGGTTGGGGTCTTTACAACCCAGTCTGATGGTTCTGAACATGGGCCAGGTTGGGGTCTTTACAACCCAGTCTGATGGTTCTGAACATGGACCAGGTTGGGGTCTTTACAACCCAGTCTGATGGTTCTGAACATGGACCAGGTTGGGGTCTTTACAACCCAGTCTGATGGTTCTGAACATGGGCCAGGTTGGGGTCTTTACAACCCAGTCTGATGGTTCTGAACATGGGCCAGGTTGGGGTCTTTACAACCCAGTCTGATGGTTCTGAACATGGACCAGGTTGGGGTCTTTACAACCCAGTCTGATGGTTCTGAACATGGGCCAGGTTGGGGTCTTTACAACCCAGTCTGATGGTTCTGAACATGGACCAGGTTGGGGTCTTTACAACCCAGTCTGATGGTTCTGAACATGGACCAGGTTGGGGTCTTTACAACCCAGTCTGATGGTTCTGAACATGGACCAGGTTGGGGTCTTTACAACCCAGTCTGATGGTTCTGAACATGGGCCAGGTTGGGGTCTTTACAACCCAGTCTGATGGTTCTGAAGGGACTCGCGAACTTCCCGAACCTCCGCAGCTCCCGTTCCAGGGCCGCGTTTCAGACAGACAGAGATATTTTTTTATTTTTAAAACGCTTTTATTTCTTGTACACAGGATAAATGGTTTGATTAAATGGTATGCAGAAAGCCAACATAGATAAATAACATTAATCAATAAATCAATAAACAAAGACAACAGTTGTATGCAAGTTTCATAACATACAAAAGTACAAAACTATCAGAAAAGTATAATATATAAATACATAAGTAAATAAAAATCTCTAAATAAATAACTAAATAAAATAAAACAACAAGAAACATACAAAAAACCCCTCTAATTTCCTTTCACAGAGGGCTGGTTGGTTTCCAAACACGAGTTGTTGCTCCTTTACAGAGCACACGATGCCCTCAGAAGGCCTCCAGGTCTCCCACGGCTTTATAGAAGTCAAATTCCAGCCCTACTCTCGCTTGATGTTGCACCCCAAAAGTAGAGCTGGTTCCTGGTCCGCCTGTACTTCCTGCTGAGATATATGGTCAGCTTCGCCTCCCCCACTACAAAATTAAGTAGCCGCCATTTTGCTTTGTTTGGCTTTCTGTAGCCTGGCTCAAAAATAAATGTAACTTCAGAAAAACTCTCTCTAAAGCAGTCAAATACTTGGGATAAAAAGGTAACTAAACAGTCAAGTCTGTTTAGTTACTCTATAAAAACATGACAGTGTCTCAATCTCCCCACAAAAAATACATACATTTGATGACGCAGGATTTAACATATGAACAGGCTTTCCTGTGAGCATTCTGTAGTGTCTGGGTCCTGTGTAGCCCTCCGGCTCAGGGACCAGGCCGATTTCCGGGAAGTCGTCACCCTGGTCTGGCACGAGAGAACCACTGCTGTACTCCCTCAGCAGACGTCGCTCTGTCACCGTCAACCTCTGTGTCCACAGGTACAGCAATGTGGGTTCAGCAGCCCCTTTACATAGCGGACGGACGTCACGCCCAGGAGATCACAGACTGCGTCTACGTTATCTAAAGCCGGCCCCGATGCATCCATGAGCTGCTGCAGCCCAAGTGCCCCCCTCCGAGTCAGCATAGCAGCCAGCCCGGGGGTAGCGCTGCTCTGGATGTCCAGCCTGGACCCGCAGACTAAGGGTTCTTTTAAAAGCCAGTGCAGGGAAGTCTTGTCAGGAGCATGTTTTAAAAAATGCCCATGATCTAAAAAGTCCTTGGTTAAAAGGGGGCAATGTGGTCAACTTAAAAAAAGTGGGTTAATTAAAAACAGTGTTTTGTCTTGGCCCAGTCCACAGCTGGTGACATCCCTCCACACTAACTCTGCGAGGTACCTCTGCAAAAACTGCAACCGGAAGGTGGCTGCTCTGCTCGCTAGGTGGACCAGGCCCTGCCCCCCCTCCTCTCTGGGCAGGGACAGAACGCTCTGTGGGACCCAGTGAAGACGGTCCCAGAAGAAGTCAACCATCTTGGCTTGAATTTTTGCTAGCAGCCCAGGAGGGGGCTCCACACACGCCTGCCTATGCCAAAGGCCCGAGGCCACCAAGTTGTTCAGGATCAGTATTCTGCCCCTATAGGACAGCTGAGGTAGTAGCCATTTCCACTTTACCAGCCTCCCTTCTAACTTTTCCTCTACGTTCTCCCAGTTCTTTTTAGCAAAGTGGTCTGACCCAATGTAGATCCCCAGGTAGTTGAGGCCATCCCTCTTCCAACCAAGCTGTTGTGGAAGACGCGGGAGGCCACCTCCCCACCTACTCACTGCTAAGGCCTCACTCTCCCCAGTTAACTTTAGCAGCAGACACAGTATTAAAATCATCCATAATGGTCTTCAGGGTATCGATGTCATTTTGGTCTCTTGTCATGACAATGACATCATCTGCATAAGCAGCTAAAACAACAGGTGTGTTAAGACCAGGTAGAAGAAAGCCCCTAATGTGACTCCTTATTCTATGCAAAGGCTCTAGGGAGATTGTGTCGAGCATCCCTGAGCAGCCACAGCCCTGCCTCACACCGCGGTGTACTTTAAAAGGAGCACACAGCCCGCCATTGAACTTTAGCACACTCACTTTGATCATAGCTATGAATTCAGTGTTGAACCCAAAACTCTCCATTACCCTCTAAAGGTATTGGTGTTCAATGCGATCAAAAGCTTTTTTCCTGGTCCATTGAAATTAGACCAGCGTCAAGTCCCAAAGAGCTAGAGAGGTCCACAACATCCCGAATTAAATGTACATTAACGACCTGCCAGGCACACAGTACCACCTGCTCCATCACCCCCCTCAATCTGTTGGCTAGGGCCTTGGACATGATTTTGTAATCCGTGCACAGGAGAGACACAGGACGGCAGTTCTTAATCTCCTGCAGGTTACCTTTTTTCGGTAGCAGAGTAATTACCGCCCTCCTACAAGAGAGCGGCAACTTCCCCACAGCCAGGCTTTAATTTAGAACCTCCAACAGGTCTTCCCCGACCACCTCCCAGAATTCTTTATAAAACTCCACAGTGAGCCCGTCAATGCCCGGTGCCTTCCTGCCCTGCATGCTCGAGTTCTTGCAGGGTTAAAGGTGCTCCTAAGTGGGCATTAGACTCAGCGGCTACTTGAGGGAGTTTATCGGTCAACAATTGATACTGGCTTTAATATGCTCTCGATTTCCTGTGGAGTCAGCCAAAGCCTGAAGCTCCACTATCCCACTCTCTAGGTCCTTCATTGATCTAGTGATGTCCCTTGTGACATTGAGAGTGTGCTGTTGACACCACTGCTTTACCTCCACTTTACTGCAGTCCCAGCACTGCCTTCGTGAATTAAGCCTGTTTCTCCATTTTTAAAGTTAAAAAAATAAAAGCCTCTTTAAAATTCTTGTCATGCAGTAATGAGCTTTTAAAGTGCCAATATGCACTTCTGGGACAGACATCCCTAATCAACACATTACATAACACCAGGGCATGATCCGTAAAACCAACTGGCATAATCTTACACCCGTTAAGTGTTAAAATGATGTTTAAAACAGTAAAACCGGTCCAGTCTAGCTAAGGAAACTACATTGTCCCTTACGTCTGACCAGGTATACTGCCTGTCCTCTGTGAGTCCTCCTCCACACATCCACGAGGCTGTGGGTCTCCAACAGCTGTATAAGAGCTCTCTGGGAGGCTAGATGAGGCTCCAGGTGATTCCTATCCAAGTGATCATCTTGGGTGCAGTTAAGATCCCCCCCCCCCCCCCAAGAATAAAAAATCTTCAGATGCGTACTTATTAAGAGTAGAACATATTTAATCTAAAAACGCTTTTCGGTCCACCCCTCTCACTGGTGCATAGGTGTTAATGAACACAATGTTAAGAGTTAAAACGAGCTCTTATGAGCCTTCCTTCGACCACCTGTTCCACCTCAAGAGTGATGGGACAGAACCTCTTGGCGAACAAGATCCCTACCCCACCACTAGAGGTGCTACCATGACTGAGGAGGACCTGCCCTTCCCATTCTCTGCTCCAGTCAGTGGAGTTCAAATTGTCGCTGTGTGTCTCTTGTAGGAAGAGCACATCTATCTGTTTTGTCTTCACCACTTCATATATCATGGCCCGTTTCTTGGCCTCCCTTACCCCGTTCACATTTAAAGTGCCCACTTTAAAATGCTCCATTAGGGAAAATAGTGAATACAGCTGCACCCAGATCAATAAAACCACCTTAGATGCTAGGACCACCTTCACAACCCGGATCACCTCTATCTAGCTGCCTTTTAAGTTTTTAAACAATTTTTCGGAGTCTGTAGACCTCCTTGTCAGTGAGACCAGACTCTTCTCTCTTCCTCATGTGCAGAGAGGCTGAAACAATGAACCTAGCTTCATCAGCAAAATGGTCTCCCACGTTCACACCCCTTGTGTTCTTGGTGATCTGCAGGAACCGTTTAATTTTCTCTGCTGAATACGCTAGCTCTTCTTGGCTGGCAGTACAACCTGGCACACTCGCCTCATCAGAGTCCACGTCACTGCCGCTGCTGTCTGACTGAAGGCTTGGTCTGTTGACAGAGGCCTTCTTCGCCTGCTTTGACTCATTTATACTTTTAGTTTTCCTTTTTTGACCAATTTGTGACTTTAAATCTTCCTCCTCTGCTACCTCCATGTCTTCTCCATGTTCACCTCCTCCTCCTATCTGAGGGCTCCACCTGCCTGCTCTCCTCCTCCACCTGCCTGCTCTCCTCCTCCACCTGCCTGCTCTCCTCCTCCACCTGCCTGCTCTTCTCCTCCACCTGCCTGCTCTCCTCCTCCACCCATCTATCTGTCTCCTCCACTTGTCTACCTTTCTTCCCTCCCTCTGCCTCCTCCTTATATATATATATTATATTTATATATATTATATATATGATATATATAATATATATATATCATATATATATATATTATATATATGATATATGTATTATATATATTATATATATAAATATATTTATATATATGATATATTATATATATGATATATATAATATATATAAATCATCCACCTTAACGTGGACAGCGATCTCTAAATCCTGATTCCTATAGTTGAGGATCATATAGAAGTGTCTCCTGTAGAGGAGGTTACACGCACACGCTCTGTCTCACACACACACACAGGTTAGGGGAGGTTACTGGAGGTAATAGTGACGTTAGTGTAACATTAGGTGAGTGTCAAATATTAATATGCGATTAATTAATTACAAAGCCTACAAATTAATTAGAGGCATTTTTTTTAATCAAGTACACACACACACACACACACACACACACACACACACACACACACACACGTGTGTCCACGACTGAAGTTAATAATCACCGATCCCACACCAATATTCAATGTAAACAGGCTTCATTTACTCCAAAGGGGAGTGAAACTGCAGGGTTATTATAGCCAAGTCTGTTCCGATACCGTTGTCGTAGTCCGTCAGCAGGGGGTCTCACACCAGGAAGTGGTCTCAGGGGGTCCAGGGCAAGGCAGGCGGGAGGGTCGTCAGGCAGGCAAGGGTCGGTTCACAAGACGGGTTCTCAGACGATCAGAAGGTCAAGGCACACAGCCACTTCTTTTATCTCTACAGAACTCTGTCTTTCTCTCAACTCTTCCTCCTTCTCCTCTTCGTCTTCCTCTCCCACGTCCGCTCCTTCTTCCTCTCCCACGTACACGTCCTCCATCCATCCATCCATCCATTATCGTCCGCTTATCCGGGGTCGGGTCGCGGTGGCAGCCGGCTAAGCAGGGCCCCCCAGGCTTCCTTCTCCCCAGCCACACTCTCTAGTTCCTCCTGGGGGTTCCCGAGGCGTTCCCAGGCCAGGCGAGATATGTAATCCGTCCAGCGAGTTCTGGGTGTGCCCCGGGGTCTCCTCCCAGTTGGACGTGCCTGGAAAACCTCCAAAGGGAGGCGCCCGGGGGGCATCCTAATCAGATGCCCGAACCACCTCAGCTGACTCCTTTCGATGCGGAGGAGCAGCGGCTCTACTCCGAGCTCCCTCCGGATGTCTGAGCTCCTCACCCTATCTCTGAGGCTCCTCCTCTTCCAACTCTCTCCAACTCCCCACCACCCAGGTCCTCTCCTATTTATTGTCTGTATCCAGGGCATTGATTGGCTGCCGCGGATTGCTCTCAACAAGCCACAGCCAAATCCCATGAGGCTGATTGCCTCTTTCCAAATTACTGTCCCCTCGGCTCCCTCTGGGGGCCGAATGGGGAATTGTGGTTCCCCCGACTGTCGTCCACACTCTTTAGTCGGCCCTTCAGTGGCCGTCTGCCACAAAATATACATATATGAGTGTAATGGATTGGAATGTTTGCCTGTTTAAATGACAGCTGAAAGGGAACCTGCGCCCCCCTAGCGGCAGGTGTTACATCTCTAGTGGGACTCCATGCAGTACAGTATAGTACTATACTACTACAGTACTATACTAGTACTGTAGTACTATAGTACTGTATTACTGTAGTACTACAGTACTATAGTACTGTAGTACTATACTAGTACTATAGTACTACAGTACTAGTACTACAGTACTACAGTACTATAGTACTGTAGTACTGTAGTACTATACTAGTACTGTAGTACTACAATACTACAGTACTAATACTGTCCTCTGGTGTTTTGCTGTCGTGTTCTGAGGCGTTCAGCTGAGGGGGCGGAGCTGCAAGGCTGCAGATACGTGATAACAGGAGAGCTTTGTCCCACCTTCTTATCTGTCACTCACAGCCCACACAGAGGTGGAGGTCAGGCCAAGCCCTGCCCCCTGATGATGTCATGCTTCCTGCTCCTTCATGTCTTTGATCACTCACACACACACACACACAACACACACACACACACACACACCACACACACACACACACACACACACACTCTCTCTCTCTCTCTCTCTCTCTCTCTCTCTCTCTCTCTCTCTCTCTCTCTCTCTCTCTCTCTCTCTCTCTCTCTCTCTCTCTCTCTCTCACTCACTCACTCACTCACTCACTCACTCACTCACTCACTCACTCACTCACTCACTCACTCACTCACTCACTCACTCACTCACTCACTCACACTCACTCACTCACTCACGCACGCACGCACGCACGCACGCACGCACGCACGCACGCACGCACGCACGCACGCCACGCACGCACGCCCGCACGCACGCACTCACGCACTCACTCACGCACGCACGCACGCACGCACTCACTCACTCACTCACTCACTCACTCACTCACTCACTCACTCACTCACTCACTCACGCACGCACGCACGCACGCACGCACGCACGCACTCACTCACGCACGCACGCACGCACGCACGCACGCACTCACTCGCACGCACGCACTCACGCACGCACGCACGCACGCACGCACTCACTCACGCACGCACGCACGCACGCACGCACGCACGCACTCACTCACTCACTCACTCACTCACTCACTCACTCACTCACTCACTCACTCACTCACTCACTGGCACGCACGCACGCACGCACGCACGCACGCACGCACGCACGCACGCACGCACGCACGCACGCACGCACGCACGCATCGGCACGCACGCACGCACGGCACCACGCACGCAGCGCACGCACTCACTCAGCTCACTCACACTCAACCACCGCACTCACTCACTCACTCACTCACTCACTCACTCACTCTGTCACTCACTCTGTCACTCACTCACTCACTCACTCACTCACTCACTCACTCACTCACTCAGTCACTCATACTCACTCTGTCACTCATACTCACTCTGTCACTCACTCATAGTCACTCTCTCTCTGTCACTCACTCATACTCACTCATACTCACTCATACTCACTCACTAACACCCTTACACCCTAGCAGAAGATCTGAACTAATTCTATGTATGGTTCGAGGTGAGCAACAACACCGCTAGCGGGACTGTAGCTCAAGTGAGTTCCATTCCTTGGGACGAGAACGCTTTCTCTGTGAGCGAGCACGACGTGAGGAGGGCTCTGAGGGTGAACACCAGGAAAGCTGCAGGTCCTGACGGCATATCTGGATGAGTGCTAACCAGCTAGCTCCAGTGTTCACCACAATTTTCAACCTCTCCCTGGCCGAGTCCGTGGTCCCAGCCTGCTTCAAGTGGTCCACTATAGTCCCTGTGCCCAGGACTGTCTCTCCAGCATGCCTGAATGACTACCGACCGGTGGCCCTCACCTCTGTGGTCATGAAGCGTTTTGAGAGACTACATCTGCACCGTCTTACCTCCTCCATGGACCCACTACATTTCACCTACCAGCTAAACAGATCCACAGACGATGCTGTCTCCCAGGTAGTACACAGCTCCCTCTCTCATCTTGACAGTCTGAAGAATGTTCGTTATTGACTTTAGCTCTGCTTTCAACGCCATACTTCCAAGTAGACTGGCTGACAAGCTGATTGAGCTGGGTCTGAACACCCCGCTGTGCGCCTGGATCCTGGACTTCCTAACAGCCAGGACCCAGGTTGTAAGGGTGGGCAAACACACCTCCAGACTCCTCACCCTGAACACAGGATCCCCCAGGGTTGCGTCCTCAGCCCCCGACTGTACTCCCTGTACACACATGAGAGTATCTGACTTGGACTATAGACATTGACATGGAAGGAAGGCAAAACAGCGCCTCTACCACCTCAGGCAGCTGAGGAAATTCTGAGTCTCCCAAAGCACCTGTCAGAGCATCCTGACACAAAGCATCACTGCTTCGTTCAGCTGCTCTCAAGACAGGAGGGCTCTATAGAGGGTGGTGTGTTCAGCTGAGGGCACTATTGGCACTACACTCCCCACCCTGCAGGACCTGTACTCCAGGAGGTGTGGAACCAGAGCCTGCAGGATCATGAAGGATCCTCACCACCCTGCAGGACCTGTACTCCAGGAGGTGTGGAACCAGAGCCTGCAGGATCATGAAGGATCCTCACCATGGGGGGTCTGTGAACAGATACATGATCATTAGCAACCTTGCACCCTATCCCCTAGTCCCTATATCCCCTATACACTAGCACTCTATCCCCTGTATACACTAGCACTCTATCCCCTATATACACTAGCACCCTATACCCTATCCCCTATACACTAGCACCCTATCCCCTATATACACTAGCACCCTATCCCCTATACACTAGCACCCTATCCCCTATATACACTAGCACCCTATCCCTATACACTAGCACCCTATCCCCTATATACACTAGCACCCTATCCCCTATATACACTAGCACCCTATCCCCTATACACTAGCACCCTATCCCCTATATACACTAGCACCCTATCCCCTATATACACTAGCACCCTATCCCCTATATACACTAGCACCCTATACCCTCCTATACACTAGCACCCTATCCCCTATATACACTAGCACCCTATCCCATATACAAGCACCCTATCCCCTATATACACTAGCACCCTATCCCCTATATACACTAGCACCCTATCCCATATATACACTAGCACCCTATCCCCTACATACACTAGCACCCTATCCCCTATATACACTAGCACCCTATCCCCTATATACACTAGCACCCTATCCCCTATATACACTAGCACCCTATCCCCTATATACACTAGCACCCTATCCCCTATATACACTAGCACCCTATCCCCTATATACACTAGCACCCTATCCCCTATATACACTAGCACCCTATCCCCTATACACTAGCACCCTATCCCCTATATACACTAGCACCCTATCCCCTATATACACTAGCACCCTATCCCCTATATACACTAGCACCCTATCCCCTATACACTAGCACCCTATCCCCTATATACACTAGCACCCTATCCCCTATATACACTAGCACCCTATCCCCTATATACACTAGCACCCTATCCCCTATATACACTAGCACCCTATCCCCTATATACACTAGCACCCTATCCCCTATATACACTAGCACCCTATCCCCTATATACACTAGCACCCTATACCCTATCCCCTATACACTAGCACCCTATCCCCTATATACACTAGCACCCTATACCCTATATACACTAGCACCCTATCCCCTATATACACTAGCACCCTATCCCCTATATACACTAGCACCCTATCCCCTATATACACTAGCACCCTATCCCCTATATACACTAGCACCCTATCCCCTATATACACTAGCACCCTATACCCTATCCCCTATACACTAGCACCCTATCCCCTATATACACTAGCACCCTATCCCCTATATACACTAGCACCCTATCCCCTATACACTAGCACCCTATCCCCTATATACACTAGCACCCTATCCCCTATATACACTAGCACCCTATCCCCTATATACACTAGCACCCTATCCCCTATATACACTAGCACCCTATCCCCTATATACACTAGCACCCTATCCCCTATATACACTAGCACCCTATCCCCTATATACACTAGCACCCTATCCCCTATATACACTAGCACCCTATCCCCTACATACACTAGCACCCTATCCCCTATATACACTAGCACCCTATCCCCTATATACACTAGCACCCTATCCCCTATACACTAGCACCCTATCCCCTATATACACTAGCACCCTATACCCTATATACACTAGCACCCTATCCCCTATATACACTAGCACCCTATCCCCTATATACACTAGCACCCTATACCCTATATACACTAGCACCCTATCCCCTATATACACTAGCACCCTATCCCCTATATACACTAGCACCCTATCCCCTATATACACTAGCACCCTATCCCCTATATACACTAGCACCCTATCCCCTATATACACTAGCACCCTATCCCCTATATACACTAGCACCCTATCCCCTATATACACTAGCACCCTATCCCCTATACACTAGCACCCTATCCCCTATATACACTAGCACCCTATCCCCTATATACACTAGCACCCTATCCCCTATATACACTAGCACCCTATCCCCTATATACACTAGCACCCTATCCCCTATATACACTAGCACCCTATCCCCTATATACACTAGCACCCTATCCCCTATATACACTAGCACCCTATCCCCTATATACACTAGCACCCTATCCCCTATATACACTAGCACCCTATACCCTATATACACTAGCACCCTATCCCCTATATACACTAGCACCCTATCCCCTATATACACTAGCACCCTATCCCCTATATACACTAGCACCCTATCCCCTATATACACTAGCACCCTATACCCTATATACACTAGCACCCTATCCCCTATATACACTAGCACCCTATCCCCTATATACACTAGCACCCTATCCCCTATATACACTAGCACCCTATCCCCTATATACACTAGCACCCTATCCCCTATATACACTAGCACCCTATACCCTATATACACTAGCACCCTATCCCCTATATACACTAGCACCCTATCCCCTATATACACTAGCACCCTATCCCCTATATACACTAGCACCCTATCCCCTATATACACTAGCACCCTATCCCCTATATACACTAGCACCCTATCCCCTATATACACTAGCACCCTATCCCCTATATACACTAGCACCCTATCCCCTATACACTAGCACCCTATCCCCTATATACACTAGCACCCTATCCCCTATATACACTAGCACCCTATACCCTATACCTATATACACTAGCACCCTATCCCCTATATACACTAGCACCCTATCCCCTATATACACTAGCACCCTATCCCCTATATACACTAGCACCCTATCCCCTATATACACTAGCACCCTATCCCCTATATACACTAGCACCCTATCCCCTATATACACTAGCACCCTATCCCCTACATACACTAGCACCCTATCCCCTATATACACTAGCACCCCATACCCTATATACACTAGCACCCTATCCCCTATACACTAGCACCCTATCCCCTATATACACTAGCACCCTATCCCCTATATACACTAGCACCCTATCCCCTATATACACTAGCACCCTATACCCTATCCCCTATACACTAGCACCCTATCCCCTATATACACTAGCACCCTATCCCCTATATACACTAGCACCCTATCCCCTATATACACTAGCACCCTATCCCCTATACACTAGCACCCTAACCCGTATATACACTAGCACCCTATCCCCTATATACACTAGCACCCTATACCCTATATACACTAGCACCCTATCCCCTATACACTAGCACCCTATCCCCTATATACACTAGCACCCTATCCCCTATATACACTAGCACCCTATCCCCTATATACACTAGCACCCTATACCCTATATACACTAGCACCCTATCCCCTATATACACTAGCACCCTATACCCTATATACACTAGCACCCTATCCCCTATATACACTAGCACCCTATCCCCTATATACACTAGCACCCTATCCCCTATATACACTAGCACCCTATCCCCTATATACACTATCCCCTATCCCCTATACACTAGCACCCTATCCCCTATATACACTAGCACCCTATCCCCTATATACACTAGCACCCTATCCCCTATACACTAGCACCCTATCCCCTATATACACTAGCACCCTATCCCCTATATACACTAGCACCCTATCCCCTATACACTAGCACCCTATCCCCTATATACACTAGCACCCTATCCCATATATACACGAGCACCCTATCCCCTATACACTAGCACCCTATCCCCTATATACACTAGCACCCTATCCCCTATATACACTAGCACCCTATCCCCTATACACTAGCACCCTATCCCCTATATACACTAGCACCCTATCCCCTATATACACTAGCACCCTATCCCCTATATACACTAGCACCCTATCCCCTATATACACTAGCACCCTATCCCCTATATACACTAGCACCCTATCCCCTATATACACTAGCACCCTATCCCCTATATACACTAGCACCCTATCCCCTATATACACTAGCACCCTATCCCCTATATACACTAGCACCCTATCCCCTATATACACTAGCACCCTATCCCCTATATACACTAGCACCCTATCCCCTATATACACTAGCACCCTATCCCCTATATACACTAGCACCCTATCCCCTATATACACTAGCACCCTATCCCCTATATACACTAGCACCCTATCCCCTATATACACTAGCACCCTATCCCCTATATACACTAGCACCCTATACCCTATATACACTAGCACCCTATCCCCTATATACACTAGCACCCTATCCCCTATATACACTAGCACCCTATACCCTATCCCCTATATACACTAGCACCCTATCCCCTATATACACTAGCACCCTATCCCCTATATACACTAGCACCCTATCCCCTATATACACTAGCACCCTATCCCCTATATACACTAGCACCCTATACCCTATATACACTAGCACCCTATCCCCTATATACACTAGCACCCTATCCCCTATATACACTAGCACCCTATCCCCTATATACACTAGCACCCTATCCCCTATATACACTAGCACCCTATCCCCTATATACACTAGCACCCTATCCCCTATATACACTAGCACCCTATCCCCTATATACACTAGCACCCTATCCCCTATATACACTAGCACCCTATCCCCTATATACACTAGCACCCTATCCCCTATATACACTAGCACCCTATCCCCTATATACACTAGCACCCTATCCCCTATATACACTAGCACCCTATCCCCTATATACACTAGCACCCTATCCCCTATATACACTAGCACCCTATCCCCTATATACACTAGCACCCTATCCCCTATATACACTAGCACCCTATCCCCTATACACTAGCACCCTATCCCCTATATACACTAGCACCCTATCCCATATATACACTAGCACCCTATCCCCTATATACACTAGCACCCTATCCCCTATATACACTAGCACCCTATCCCCTATATACACTAGCACCCTATCCCCTATACACTAGCACCCTATCCCCTATATACACTAGCACCCTATCCCCTATATACACTAGCACCCTATCCCCTATATACACTAGCACCCTATCCCCTATATACACTAGCACCCTATACCCTATATACACTAGCACCCTATCCCCTATATACACTAGCACCCTATCCCCTATATACACTAGCACCCTATCCCCTATATACACTAGCACCCTATCCCCTATATACACTAGCACCCTATCCCCTATATACACTAGCACCCTATCCCATATATACACGAGCACCCTATCCCCTATACACTAGCACCCTATCCCCTATATACACTAGCACCCTATCCCATATATACACTAGCACCCTATCCCCTACATACACTAGCACCCTATCCCCTATATACACTAGCACCCTATCCCCTATATACACTAGCACCCTATCCCCTATATACACTAGCACCCTATCCCCTATATACACTAGCACCCTATACCCTATATACACTAGCACCCTATCCCCTATATACACTAGCACCCTATCCCCTATATACACTAGCACCCTATACCCTATATACACTAGCACCCTATCCCCTATATACACTAGCACCCTATCCCCTATATACACTAGCACCCTATCCCCTATATACACTAGCACCCTATCCCCTATATACACTAGCACCCTATCCCCTATATACACTAGCACCCTATACCCTATCCCCTATATACACTAGCACCCTATCCCCTATATACACTAACACCCTATACCCTATATACACTAGCACCCTATCCCCTATATACACTAGCACCCTATACCCTATATACACTAGCACCCTATCCCCTATATACACTAGCACCCTATCCCCTATATACACTAGCACCCTATACCCTATATACACTAGCACCCTATCCCCTATATACACTAGCACCCTATCCCCTATATACACTAGCACCCTATCCCCTATATACACTAGCACCCTATCCCCTATATACACTAGCACCCTATCCCCTATATACACTAGCACCCTATCCCCTATATACACTAGCACCCTATCCCCTATATACACTAGCACCCTATCCCCTATATACACTAGCACCCTATCCCCTATATACACTAGCACCCTATACCCTATATACACTAGCACCCTATCCCCTATATACACTAGCACCCTATACCCTATATACACTAGCACCCTATCCCCTATATACACTAGCACCCTATCCCCTATATACACTAGCACCCTATCCCCTATATACACTAGCACCCTATCCCCTATATACACTAGCACCCTATACCCTATATACACTAGCACCCTATCCCCTATATACACTAGCACCCTATCCCCTATATACACTAGCACCCTATCCCCTATATACACTAGCACCCTATCCCCTATATACACTAGCACCCTATCCCCTATATACACTAGCACCCTATACCCTATATACACTAGCACCCTATCCCCTATATACACTAGCACCCTATCCCCTATATACACTAGCACCCTATCCCCTATATACACTAGCACCCTATCCCCTATATACACTAGCACCCTATACCCTATATACACTAGCACCCTATCCCCTATATACACTAGCACCCTATCCCCTATATACACTAGCACCCTATCCCCTATATACACTAGCACCCTATCCCCTATATACACTAGCACCCTATACCCTATATACACTAGCACCCTATCCCCTATATACACTAGCACCCTATACCCTATATACACTAGCACCCTATCCCCTATATACACTAGCACCCTATCCCCTATATACACTAGCACCCTATACCCTATATACACTAGCACCCTATCCCCTATATACACTAGCACCCTATCCCCTATATACACTAGCACCCTATACCCTATATACACTAGCACCCTATCCCCTATATACACTAGCACCCTATACCCTATATACACTAGCACCCTATCCCCTATATACACTAGCACCCTATACCCTATATACACTAGCACCCTATCCCCTATATACACTAGCACCCTATACCCTATATACACTAGCACCCTATCCCCTATATACACTAGCACCCTATCCCCTATATACACTAGCACCCTATCCCCTATATACACTAGCACCCTATCCCCTATATACACTAGCACCCTATACCCTATATACACTAGCACCCTATCCCCTATATACACTAGCACCCTATCCCCTATATACACTAGCACCCTATCCCCTATATACACTAGCACCCTATCCCCTATATACACTAGCACCCTATCCCCTATATACACTAGCACCCTATCCCCTATATACACTAGCACCCTATCCCCTATATACACTAGCACCCTATCCCCTATATACACTAGCACCCTATCCCCTATATACACTAGCACCCTATCCCCTATATACACTAGCACCCTATCCCCTATATACACTAGCACCCTATCCCCTATATACACTAGCACCCTATCCCCTATATACACTAGCACCCTATCCCCTATATACACTAGCACCCTATCCCCTATATACACTAGCACCCTATCCCCTATATACACTAGCACCCTATCCCCTATATACACTAGCACCCTATCCCCTATATACACTAGCACCCTATCCCCTATATACACTAGCACCCTATCCCCTATATACACTAGCACCCTATCCCCTATATACACTAGCACCCTATCCCCTATATACACTAGCACCCTATCCCCTATATACACTAGCACCCTATCCCCTATACACTAGCACCCTATCCCCTATATACACTAGCACCCTATCCCCTATATACACTAGCACCCTATCCCCTATATACACTAGCACCCTATCCCCTATATACACTAGCACCCTATACCCTATATACACTAGCACCCTATCCCCTATATACACTAGCACCCTATCCCCTATACACTAGCACCCTATCCCCTATATACACTAGCACCCTATACCCTATCCCCTATACACTAGCACCCTATCCCCTATATACACTAGCACCCTATCCCCTATATACACTAGCACCCTATCCCCTATATACACTAGCACCCTATCCCCTATACACTAGCACCCTATCCCCTATATACACTAGCACCCTATCCCCTATATACACTAGCACCCTATCCCCTATATACACTAGCACCCTATCCCCTATACACTAGCACCCTATCCCCTATATACACTAGCACCCTATCCCCTATATACACTAGCACCCTATCCTCTATACACTAGCACCCTATCCCCTATATACACTAGCACCCTATACCCTATATACACTAGCACCCTATCCCCTATATACACTAGCACCCTATCCCCTATATACACTAGCACCCTATACCCTATATACACTAGCACCCTATCCCCTATATACACTAGCACCCTATCCCCTATACACTAGCACCCTATCCCCTATATACACTAGCACCCTATACCCTATCCCCTATACACTAGCACCCTATCCCCTATATACACTAGCACCCTATCCCCTATATACACTAGCACCCTATCCCCTATATACACTAGCACCCTATCCCCTATATACACTAGCACCCTATCCCCTATATACACTAGCACCCTATCCCCTATATACACTAGCACCCTATCCCCTATATACACTAGCACCCTATCCCCTATATACACTAGCACCCTATCCCCTATATACACTAGCACCCTATCCCCTATATACACTAGCACCCTATCCCCTATATACACTAGCACCCTATCCCCTATATACACTAGCACCCTATCCCCTATATACACTAGCACCCTATCCCTATACACTAGCACCCTATCCCCTATATACACTAGCACCCTATCCCCTATATACACTAGCACCCTATCCCCTATACACTAGCACCCTATCCCCTATATACACTAGCACCCTATCCCCTATATACACTAGCACCCTATCCCCTATATACACTAGCACCCTATCCTATATACACTAGCACCCTATCCCCTATATACACTAGCACCCTATCCCCTATATACACTAGCACCCTATCCCCTATATACACTAGCACCCTATCCCCTATATACACTAGCACCCTATCCCCTATATACACTAGCACCCTATCCCCTATATACACTAGCACCCTATCCCCTATATACACTAGCACCCTATCCCCTATATACACTAGCACCCTATCCCCTATATACACTAGCACCCTATCCCCTATATACACTAGCACCCTATCCCCTATATACACTAGCACCCTATCCCCTATATACACTAGCACCCTATCCCCTATATACACTAGCACCCTATCCCCTATATACACTAGCACCCTATCCCCTATATACACTAGCACCCTATCCCCTATATACACTAGCACCCTATCCCCTATATACACTAGCACCCTATCCCCTATCCCCTATACACTAGCACCCTATCCCCTATATACACTAGCACCCTATCCCCTATCCCCTATACACTAGCACCCTATCCCCTATATACACTAGCACCCTATACCCTATATACACTAGCACCCTATCCCCTATATACACTAGCACCCTATCCCCTATACACTAGCACCCTATCCCCTATATACACTAGCACCCTATACCCTATCCCCTATACACTAGCACCCTATCCCCTATATACACTAGCACCCTATCCCCTATATACACTAGCACCCTATCCCCTATATACACTAGCACCCTATACCCTATATACACTAGCACCCTATCCCCTATATACACTAGCACCCTATCCCCTATATACACTAGCACCCTATCCCCTATATACACTAGCACCCTATCCCCTATATACACTAGCACCCTATCCCCTATATACACTAGCACCCTATCCCCTATATACACTAGCACCCTATCCCCTATATACACTAGCACCCTATCCCCTATATACACTAGCACCCTATCCCCTATATACACTAGCACCCTATCCCCTATATACACTAGCACCCTATCCCCTATACACTAGCACCCTATCCCCTATATACACTAGCACCCTATACCCTATACACTAGCACCCTATCCCCTATATACACTAGCACCCTATCCCCTATATACACTAGCACCCTATCCCCTATATACACTAGCACCCTATCCCCTATATACACTAGCACCCTATCCCCTATATACACTAGCACCCTATCCCCTATATACACTAGCACCCTATCCCCTATATACACTAGCACCCTATCCCCTATATACACTAGCACCCTATCCCCTATACACTAGCACCCTATCCCCTATATACACTAGCACCCTATCCCCTATATACACGAGCACCCTATCCCCTATATACACTAGCACCCTATCCCCTATACACTAGCACCCTATCCCCTATATACACTAGCACCCTATCCCCTATATACACTAGCACCCTATCCCCTATATACACTAGCACCCTATCCCCTATATACACTAGCACCCTATCCCCTATATACACTAGCACCCTATCCCCTATATACACTAGCACCCTATACCCTATATACACTAGCACCCTATCCCCTATATACACTAGCACCCTATACCCTATATACACTAGCACCCTATCCCCTATATACACTAGCACCCTATCCCCTATATACACTAGCACCCTATCCCCTATATACACTAGCACCCTATCCCCTATATACACTAGCACCCTATCCCCTATATACACTAGCACCCTATCCCCTATATACAC
>PIJE02003160.1:41785-46051 GCA_002895965.2 Coryphaenoides rupestris | reverse complement strand
CCACACACACACAACACCCCTCCCCTCTACCTCCACCAGGATCTTTTCAGGCCGCGCGCCCCCGTGCGTGGAGCAGCGTGGCTCAGGTTAGCGCGGGAAGCACGCCGCAGGTGTGCACACAACACTCGTGTCCATTACCGGAGGCGGAAGGCGCAGAAAGACGTACCGCTGTGCCAAATGGGTACACGCGACACGCTTGACATGAGCCGTGTACGGATGCTCTTCCTTACAGGCACGACGGTGCATGCAGTGTAATCCGACGGCAGCATGCGCCACACACACATGCGCACACACACAGCCACACACACACACAATGACCAGCCGAGATACATGACTGTAACATTGACACACAGCACAGCACACACCACAACACACACACACACATACACAGATACATACTGTACATGCACACACACACACACCACAACACACACACACACACACACACACCACAACATACATACACACACACACACAAACATTACATTGCGCAACACACACACAAACACACACACACCTATATCGGGCCACACACAGTGTGACCCACACACACACATACAAACGATACATAATGCACACAACACTCACACACACACGCATGCACATACACTGGGCACATACATGTCGAACCACACATACATGCGGTACACACCGGCACAACACACACACACACACCACACACAAGACACACACAATGCACTATTGACACACTACAGTGTACATAGATAGGACACACACACCATAATGGGTAACACACACAACACACACACACACAACACAACGCACACCACACGCACACACCTCACACGCCTCAGCCACACAAAAGCCGCCTCACAAAAACAGTCAACTGGCAGGTCATTAATTTCATGATGCAAGCGAGTATAATGAAGTCGCGCTACAATAGAAGGAGCTGGTGTGTGTGCGTGTGTCGCGTGCGCTGTGGGTGGTGTGTCGCAGATAGATAGATGAATAGATGTGCTTTGTGACCAAGAATATAGAGAATAGATGGATCCTCGTGTTTATGTCTAGTGCGGTTGCTCCAGTCTTTTTGTTGTCCCGGTAGTCTATGTTGTTGTGTTGGTTGTTTCCTGGCACAGCGGCGACGGAAAGAGCCAGCACAACACGCCTGAGATTTCTGGACTCTCTCTCCGCTTACCCACAACCCAACCCGCCGCCCCCCCCACGCCCACCCCCTCGCCCTCCGCCCCATCCGCCCCCCCCCCCCTCCCCTCGCCGTAGGCTCCTTTTGTCGTGATTGATGCTTATGAATATTGATCAAAACGTCACAAGCTGCTTTGCGGAATCTGCTGAGACAACACAACACATAGACGAACACACAATACCCGGGACTACGGACACACACATCAGACACACCACACACACACACACACATACCACACACACACACACACACACAAAAAAAACCAGCCAACACACCGCCTGCAGTTCAGACATGTTTCTGCTAATCGGAGAATATAACGCCCGCAAAGACGCATGACGGGTCTGTCCAGGCAGCAAATTGCATATATTTTATTCTATTGTTCTTTGTATTGTATTTTATAGATATAGGCTATGTGTATACCGGTGTTTATACTTGTATGTATATATGTACACATACACAATGTATATATACTTATCTCTGTGGTGGTTTGGAGGTGGTGGGCGGTGTGGGAGAGAGTTGGTGGTGGTGGATGGTTGTAATGGTGTGTTGGTGAGGTTGTTGGTGGAGGTGTTGTGGAAGTGGTGGTGGTGGGTAGGGGTGAGGTATTAATGGTGGTGTGGTCGGATGGTGGTGGAGTGGTGGTAGTGGGTGAGCAAGGTGGTAGAGTGGTGGGTGAGTGTGGGCGATGAGAATGGCTAATAGAGAATGTTAGTGAGTCAGATTATCTGGTATTAGCGTGCCATAATAAAACGATGCGGTAGGAAGTAACCCAAAACGAAAAACAAAACTTTTTGTCTCTGGGTACCTTCTGTTGCCTTTCATTGCTTCCATCTCTCTTTCTTCTCCCTTTCTTTCTCTCTTCCCCCTCATTGCCGTCTTTTGTCCCATTCTTCTCTCATGCCCGCCCCCCCCCCCCACCCCCCCCCCACACCACACCACACACACCTAACTTGGCTAAGAGAACCACAATTAGCTAGCTGCGGGTGCTCTGTACTGCCGGTGGCCAGGATGGCGGACGGGGGGCCCTCTCTGGCAGGGCCCCGGACCAGCCGCAGGACCAGAGGATTGCACCCCCGCCCCTCACCCCCCCCCCCCCCCAGCAGTAAACGCGGTTAGTGTGCGAGTGGAAGCGGGGGGGAGTAGGAGGGCTTTCTTTATGAGTCCCTGGTATATAAAAGCGCCCGCCAGTTGAGGGCTGATTATGGCTCCTTAACAGGTTGCACACTTCTCTAAATGAAGTGCAAAATGGCCAATCGACTGATGATGCCGCCCCCCGCCCCCCGTCCTCCCGTCCCCCCTCCACACACACACACAACAACATCACACACACACCACACACCACACAACAACCAACACACCCCGCCCCTGAAAAGTGGTCCCATTACGATTGTGGCAGGGAATATTCTCATGTTTTTATGACGTCTCGTTATATGTTTCCAGCACTGGTGAGATGACTTGTGTGCACGTTCGGCGTTGTTAGTTGCATGTTGCGTGTGAGTGGTTTGGTGTGCTGGGGGTGTGTGTGCTGTGTGTGTGGTGTGTGTTTGTGCGCGTGTGTCTGTGTTATATGTGCTGTTTATGTTGTGTAGAGAGGTGTGGTTGTGTATATGTACACTTGTTGTGTGTGTGCGTAGTGTGCGTTTTGTGTTGCGCAGTGGTCGGTGCGTGTCTGGGTGTGTCGTGTGTGTGTGTTGTGTGCCTGTGCCGGATCGCGCCGCGCACACGCTTAAAATTTTTGGACAGACGGTCTTAAAATACGGGGTCCCGAGACCATGCTGAGCAAACAGAATCGGAAGGAGATAGGAGGTGGCAGGTTGAGGGGGGTGTGACTGGAGCGATGGGGGGGGGGGGGAGAGACAGAGGAGGAGAGGAAGAAGGAGAGGAGAGGGAGGAGCGAGCGGAGGAGAGAAGGGGGGAGGTGGGGGGGGTGGGGTGGGTGGGTGAGAGTGAGATCAGCGGGATGCTCATAATCGCCCCAGCTCATCTGTTAATGGAGTTAATGAAGGACTGGGAGCAAAAACAAATGTCGCTGAGATGAAGAGAAGTTCCACCAGGCTGGCTGCTTGCTGCTGCTCTCTGCTCATCTTCTCGTCTCTTCTCTCTCTCTCTCTCTCTCTCTCTCTCTCTCTCTCGTCTTCTTCTCCTCTCTTCTACTATCCTGTCTCTCTCTCCTGCTCCTAAATCCTCTCCTCTCCCCTTTCTCTCTCTCTCTGCCTCTCATCTCTCTCTCTCTGTGTGTTCTTACTCTCTCTCTGCGCTCCCTCCTCTCTTGTGTCCCCCTCTTTTACTCTCATCATCTCTGCTCTCCTCTCTCTCCCCCAGCGAGCTCTGCTCTCCTCTCTTCGCTTTCTCTCTTCCTTTCTGTCTCTCCCTTTCCCCTCCTCTATCTCACTCTCTTTATCTCTGCTGTTCTGTCTGCGTCTGCTCTGTCTGTGCTCTCTCTTCCTCTCTCTCTCTCTGAACTCTCCAGGCCCTCTCTCACTCTGTTTTTGTATCTCTCGTGTTTCGGTAAACACTCACCAACACACACGTTGTCTTTCCTTTTTCCTCACATTTCCCTCCCTCACTTCCGTCCTCCTGTGCCTCACTTTCCCCCCACCACCCCACCCACCCACCACCACCGCCACCACCACCCCCACCAACGCCTATTACCCACAAAACACACTTTCCTTTTGCACCCCCCACCCACCTCCCCTCCCCCCCCGCCCGCTTCCCCCCCACCCCAGATATGCACACATTCCTGCCGCTTTCACCACTTACCCCTTCACACCCCCTCACCCGCCCCCCGCCCCTCTCTCTCTCTTTCCTCTCTCTCTCTCGTTCCTCTGTCACACCACACTCTCTCTCTCTCTCGCACACACACACACACACACACACACACACACACACACACACACACACAGACACACACACACACACAGACACACAGACATGCACATGCACACACAGAGACACGTGGATGCACACATCCGCCTCCGCCTGTCCTCTCACCATATGTTTCCTTCTTGCGCCTCATAAAGTGTGCAACCCTCTCCTTAGCCCCCGCACTCCCTCCCTCCCTCCCTCCCTCCCTGCCTCCCTCCCTCCCTCCCTCCCTCCCTCCC
>PIJE02003160.1:25000-30454 GCA_002895965.2 Coryphaenoides rupestris | reverse complement strand
ATTTCCCTATCTCTCCTCTCTATCCCCCCCCTCCCTCTCTCTCTCTCTTTTTCTATTTCCAAGAGATACTCAGACACTCTCGCCCCTACAGTGTTGTCCACCTCGCCGGGTTGTATTGGAATACAGAAGCTTTTCTTTTATTGGTGTCCCCCCCTCACACTCCCTGAGGCTCAAAGCATTATGCTAAGAGGAGCTGGAGAGGAGGAGGAGGAGGAGGAGGAGGAGGAGGCACCGGCGAGGTATGGAAATAAAACGCCACCGCCGCCATCACAATACTCGACAATATCCCCAGCAGAGTCGCCCGTCCCCGTCCCCGTCCCCTCCCCTCCTTTCCTTAAGGCACCGAGGAGAGAGGAAAGCAAATGAGGAAAGGGATTCAAGATTCAAGATTCAAGATGCAGGAAGTTTAATGGTCACATACTGGTCACATACTGGATACGCAGTAAAAAATGAGTAAAAAGTGGCGATGCCCAGCGGAATGTGCAACAGAACAAATACAAATATCCCAAATATCCCAATTGAAGGGAAAGAATCTGAATAAATAGGCAAGTGAGGGAGTGAGGGAGCGAAGAAAAATGACACGACTCGTGTGTGGTTCTTTGTGCCCGTTTAAAAGTACAGCAATTGTAAATTAATTAATTATGAATGAGCAAGTGTGTTCAGAAAGGAAGTTTGGAGGTGGGGGGGGGGGCGTGGTGGGGGGGCATTGGTGTTAACATAATTACAATTCCCGCCTTTTTTTCTCCTTCTTTTTTTATAAATGAAGAGATCGAGGCCATTTTTCTCCCGCCTCCCACAATAGGTTTTTATCACCTCCAATTTGGGAGAGAAAGGCTGATAAAAGGCTTTATAATGCTTTAATTTGGCATCGATTTGCATGAATCTCCCTCGGTAATTATCAAGTCATCCCGCCCTCCCCGTGGATGACAGCAACAGGCGATACTGATAAGACAGAGGTGTGTGTGTGTGTGTGTGTGCGTGTGTGTGCGTGTGTGCGTCGTGTGCGTGTGTGTGTGTGCACCGAGCCCACACTGAGTATCTTTTTCTCTCCATCTCCATCCATTTTTCTATTTCCATATCTCATCCCTCCGTCGCTGGGCTGGTCTGGTGGGAGGCGGAGGCGGAGGCGGAGGAGAAACAGAAAGAAAAAAGAATCCTAAATCAAAGCAGTCAATTATAGAACTGCTGTAATTATGGAGCCCTTGAATTGAAGTGCTCTCGGGAGGAGGAGGAGGGAGATGGATAGATATATGGATGATGCATGCATGCATGTGGTGGTGGTGGTGGTGGGGGGACGGACGGACGGACGGACGGACGGGACAGATAGGTAAATAAATGAATATGCCACGCGCAGAAATACAATGTAGCCCTGGGTCCCGGGACCACATAAGTACACCTATTAATCGATAGGCCGCAAACCATCCCCATGCAATTAAAAGGGTATTGAGTGGCGCCCACCCCACCCCCCCCCACACACACACACACACACACCCACACACACACACACACACGCGCACACGGCAGGGCCCAGTGGTCTCGTCAGGCAGGGGTGGGTGGGTGGGCGGGGTCACGGGTCACCTGACCTCAGGGGCCCCGTTACGATACCCCTGGCCCTCACTAGCCCTGTGCGTTGCCGGGAGACCGGGAGGCTGGGAGGCCGGGAGGCCCAGTCCATAAAGGGAGTCAGGTCTCCGTAGGGTCCTTAGCTGGTCAATAAGACCAAATTACTTATATCAACTACCACTGTGGAGCCACTTCACTCTTTATAATAGGTCTAACAACCCAGTATTACACTACACACCCTATCCCTACACCCACCCCCCCCACCCCAGGACGATAAGATTAGTCACGATTGTATATATAGCGTATATATATATATATATATATATAATACGTATTTTCACATTTTATTGCCAAATCCCTGCATTATATGCGTTTCCAGGTCTGTGCGCGTTCGTTTTTTTACAGATGTGTGTGCCGCGCACGGATGTACAGTATGTGTGTGTGTGCGTGTGTGTGTGTGTGCGTGCGTGCATGTGCGCACATCCTGGTGATTTTGCTGGCGCCGATTCCGTCCGCACATTAACACGTGCGGGAAGTTTGTCACGGCCCCTGAGCGCCGTGCCAGAGCTCATTTGGGCCTCTGTGAAACGCACCACAGATGTTGCTCTCCTCTTCCTCCTCTCCCTCCTCCTCCTCTTCCTACTCCTCCTCCTCCTCCTCCTCCTCCTCCTCCGCTCTGAAGCAGCACTGGACCCGGCTGCCAGGGACCGTAAACAAAAGCTTGTCTCCACACACACACACGCAAAACACAAATAAAAACCATGCACCAGAAAACCAACAGACTGTGCTCATCTGTTTGCATATACTGTAGGCTAACCAGTAGAAATAACTTATTTTTTTTTATCAAATCTGTTTGCGGTTTAATCAAAACAGCCCGGTTGCTGGCTGTTTATTTTATACAATTCTTTTAAAATATAGGATTCATTAATTAACTTATTATGATCACATGATCACCAAACACCAATTTCACGACAGCACATTCCTTGTTTGTAAAAACGAGGCAATAAAAGCTGATTCTGATTCTGATTTACATCATTCAATATGGATCATCATGATTCATGAACCATTGCGTTGTTTGTGTCGTCCTATGTGTGTGTGTGTGTGTGTGTGTGTGTGTGTATGGTGTGTGTGTGTGTGTGTGTGTGTGTGTGCCACGCACACACACACACACACACACACACACACACACACACCATGTGTTTGAGTGAGTGCACACATGTGAGTACACACATAAGACATATAAGAGTGTGTTAAGTGCACGGGGTGCAGGGAGGAGGGGGACGGGGGGCGGGGGGGGGGGGGGGGGGTCGGTGCTGATCATTTTGTCGTACGTCAGCGCGTGTTAAAGTCAGCGCTAAACGGCTAAATGGATGGGTCACATCGGCCGGGGCCGGGCGTGTGTGTGTGTGTGTGCGGTGCGGCACGGAGGCTCGGAGATGAATGGGTTCCGGTCGGGCCCTGACAACGTCACCACACGGCCCAAAGAGATACGGCTGGCGGCACCGCGGGTGGTGGGGGGGGGGGTGTGGGGGGAGGGGATGTGGGGGGCGGGCGGGGGCGGCGGGTGTACCTGATTTACTGGCTTCCATTCCCCGCCCGTGTAAAGTCAATCTCTGGTGGAAGGTCAGCGTCCCCACGCCGGCACATTAGCGTCTTTTAATCCCCATCCATCAGAGGGAGGGGGGGAGGGGTGGGGCGGGGGGGGGGGGGGGGTGGTCTCCTCCCACGCCGGAGGGGGAGGAGCCTCCAAACCGCCGCCGCCGCAGCTGCTCGACGGTCGACGATTATTCACCGCCGTCGTGTCTCGTCTGCCTCGTCTGTCTCAGGAACTTTGAACGGGAGCGTCGGGAAAATATGTACCTCTCAAACGGTGTAATGGTTTTAAAGGGGCCCTACTGTACCCGGCGTCAGTGTGATTCACCACGACAAGCCGTTGTCAAAAATTGTCACGTGACCAGAATTGTCATTGAGACCGAGTGACATCACACAAGTGGGGACTGCACCAACTGGTAAACTGGTCTCGTACGCATAGGTCTAAGGTGGATCCTCCCACTTGTGATGTCACTACGTCACAATGACAATTTTAGTCACATGACAACTTTGAAACAAAACGGCTTGTAATGGCCAATCACGCTCGCACCTGGTGTTCCAATTGAGCCCCTTTAATTCATGTCGCGATAGACGATGGCGTGTTAACGCCGTGAACACACGTGTTCGGGAATGCTAATGTGTCATTTGCGTGTGTGGGTGGGTCGCCGTCTCCTCCGGGGGGCTCGTAGGACAGCGGCGAGGCGCGATCGGAGTCGGCGAGACAGCGGAAGACGTACGTACGTTGAGAGCGAGACGCCATACTTCAGAATAATTAAAAGCCCCTTCATGTCTTCGTCTCGGTCCGTACGTATAGGCAACCTATCACCGCCACGGCGGTAATGCGCTCTCGCGTATCACTCAATACCGCTCATCATCATCATCATCATCATCATTCATAGCGGCCTTCCCCGACTCAATACCGCCGTCGTCTCGCTCGGCGATCACAGGATGCTGCTGTCAACTTTTCCCGCTTTGGAACTTTTTGAAGTCTCGTGTTCGGCGGCTGCCGGGAGCTGTGTGTGTCTCGATCGTGCCTCTTAATGTTTCACGTCGAAAAGCCTCTCTCTCCTCCCCCCCCCTCTCTCTCTCTCTCTCTCTCTCTCTCTCTCTCTCTCTGAGTGCCAGCAGGTCTAAAGGACGCCATGACTACTAAATACAGCCTGATTGATCGGCTGACCAATTGATTGATCGTCGTCTAAAGGAGCCTCTTTATCTTGGCCCGTGGTGAAAAGTGTAAAGATCTGTCGTGTCTCGTCGCCCTCCTCGTCCCTCATCAACGGGGCGACATAATTTTGCGACTTTTGCGATTGTTTTGGTCTCTTTATATTAATTGCTTCTATTTTGTACGTCTTTTCTCTGTTTCTTTTCACTTTGTCTTTCTCACTTACTGCACACGCAGACACCCAAACACACACACACACACACGCACACACACACACGCACACACACACACGGACACACACACACACGGACACACACACACCCGCAGACACGCACTTAGGCAGACACACGCACACACACACACACACACAGTTGTGGTCCCCTCTGTCTCCCATTGACTTCTGTGTGGGTGTGTGTGTGTCGCGTGTGTGTGCGTGTGTGTGGCGTGTTCTGCGTGTGTGACCCGTGATGTGTGTGTGTGTGTGTGTCTGCAGGAGCCTCTTCGTCTCCCAGACAGCCGCTTGGCTCCTGAAGGGCGCGAGCAGAAGACAGGTAATCTTTTAATCTCCCCTCCGTCTCCCCGGCCTTTCTACTGCTCCATTCTCTGCTAAAACATTTCATATTCTAATCGGCCCCCTACCGACTCACCACCCACTCCACCTCCACCACTCACCATTCAACCACCTCCCCCACTCACCTCACCCCTCCACCACTCAACCATCACCACCTCCACCACTCACCATCACCACTCACCACCACACCACTCACCATCACCACCTCCACCACTCACCTCACCACCTCACCACTCACCATCCACCACCATCACCACCACCACCACCACCACCACTACTCACCACCTCCACCACTCACCATCACCACCTCCACCACTCACCATCACCACCACATCCACCACTCACCATCACCACCTCCACCACTCACCATCACCACCTCCACCACCACCACCACCACCACCTCCACCCCACTCACCCACACCACCACCACCACTCACCACCTCCACCACCACCACCACCACCACCACCACCACTCACCACCTCCACCACCACCACTCACCACCTCCACCACTCACCACCACTCACCACCACCACCTCCACCACTCCCACCACCACCACCACTCACCAC
>PIJE02003160.1:15000-17500 GCA_002895965.2 Coryphaenoides rupestris | reverse complement strand
CCTACGTGATTAGTTTTGGGATAATTATATATATCCTTGTGTCTTTTTTTCATGCATTTTTATAAATCGCTGGCTTTAAAGATAACTGCAAATGCGTACACGCTGGGATTCTATGATTCGGATGTTTTAAGGACGGCTATTTTAATGCCAAATTCAGACCGCAAGTTTTTTGGAAGTCTCACACAAAAGCCCCCAAATCTGAGGCTTATCGTAGCGCCGGTCCCGTGAGCGATTGTTGTGTCGCGTAAACACCTTACGACGCGATCGAGAGGACTCACTGACGAGGACTCACTGATGAGGACTCACTGATGAGGACTCACTGATGAGGACTCACTGATGAGGGCGTATTGTGCGACCCCTCCCCTCCCCCCCCGTTGCAGTCCAAGACACCCGTTCACAACCAGTTTGCGGGGTTAAGTTCACACGGCATAAACCCACGAAACACAGGTTTGTTCCCACACAGGTTCACGTGATAAATCATAATTATAAATCGCTTCCAGTTGATTGCGCCGCACCGCGTTTTGACGAACACACGGTCGAATAACCACGGCTATGGTTTCTCCAACATGTTGCCTGCCATAACATCGCCGCGCCACAACTGCAGACCCTCGACCACGGAAGAGGCATGTTTAAGTCGTAACATTGGGCAGTCGTCCAGGAGGGTAATCCGTCACAGTGGCAGGCCCCGGCCCGGCCCGGCCCCGCTCCGGCTCCCCCGCTCGCCTTGGCCCCGACTTCAGCTTGGAAAAGCCTGGGGTCACGATGGGACCGTCGGAAATCTTGTTTGGCCGGGAAGGTTAGTGTTGGCGTGAGGCCAACGCCCCTGCGGAAGCCCCTCAGAAACCCCTCGGAGGAAGATCTTCTCATTAGCTTCTCTGTATGCGGCTCTATATCACGGCGCCGGGAACGAGGCATGACAGTGCACACGGTTTCCAGCACTTTCCCGTCCCAGTAACTCCACACACACACGCGATCAAAATCCAGTGTCTTAAGCCAGCGTTGGCCCCCGGTATTGGGCCCCCGGCTAACAGGGCCCACAAATCACCGGCGCCGGGTTCCGAACTTAAGTGTGTTAAAGTGTAGAAGGTTTGAGTGGTGCGCTGGCTGCCGTATATCTCTCTGCTCTTCAAGAGTGATATGAGGCATTAGAATCACAAGTGTGGTAACGATCTCTCCCTGCTCCTCCCGACCCCACCTGCGATGTGACATTATAGATTATACATTACACAGGAAGGAATGAAATGGAAAGACTGTTGTTGACTCTTTAAGTACCCGGCGTGCATTACCTACCTCGGCCCCATCCCTTCCCTCGCGCGCGTAAAAGCGCCTCGGCGGAGGACGGAGCGCCGCTGCGATCGGCGGTTTGCCCCGCGGCGAGAGTGGTAGACGCTGCGCTCGACGCTCGGCGCTCGCACTACCGTTCACTTAGAGCCAGACGCCATGTTATCTTCTCGCGCGCGGCTCTTTAGAAGAGGGCTCGCCGCGATATATCATACGTGGCACTTACGGTGTTTTTGCTACCGCGCGCAAACAGAAGGAGCCGCACAGGCGATCGGCCCGCGCGGCGCTGATGGGTAATACTCCGTAAATCATCGGGCTTCAAGGCTACAATGGAAGTCTCGCTCGCACGCGTCTCCTGGACGTATTGTTGGAGGACGTTGTTTTGTCGCGTGTGTGTTCCCGTGATGAAGGGTAATATAAGAGTGAGAGATGTATTAGTTTGCATGTGACACGTGTTTCACGCAGACGCATTACACGTCAACGCACGCCTGGAGAATGTTGATGAGGGTGAGAGGACAAGGCCCACCCGCTCACCACCAACACCGCCACCTCCACCACCCAACACCACCAACACCGCCACCGCCACCTCCACCACCACCACTACCACCGCCACCGCCACCGCAACACCAACCCCAACCACCACCTCCACCAGGACCTCCACCACCTCCTCCACCTCCACCACCACCACCTCCACCACCACCTCCACCACCACCACCCAACCACCACCACCGCCACCCCAAACCACCACCACCACTACCACCACCACCACCGCAACCGCCAACCCCAACCCCAACCACCACCTCCACCAGGACCTCCAACACCAACCCCAACCACCACTACCACCACCACCACCACCGCAACCCCAACCCAACCACCACCTCCACCAGCACCACCATCCACCCTCCACGTCCACCATCACCACCTCCACATCCACGTCTTCCACCTCCACCACCACCTTCAACACCACCGCCGCTCCATCCACCTCCACCTCCACGTCCACCATCACCACCACCACCACCCACCCACCCTCCACCACCCTAACCACCCACCACCTTAGTTTTGCGTGGTGACACATGTTTCATGCAGGCACATCGACGCACGCCTGGAGAACGTTGTTGACGGTGGAGAGGACAAGACCACGTGATTGGCTGGATAAACAACAACAACAACAACAACAACAACAACATAGGAATGACAGCGTTCATTTCGTAGAATATAC
>PIJE02003160.1:5000-7500 GCA_002895965.2 Coryphaenoides rupestris | reverse complement strand
GGGGTCTTCTCCCAAAGCTAGGAACTACAGACAGCTAACTACAGAGCTCGGCTTCCCGATGCGTATGGGGACTGGGGGGGACTCCGTATCCTCTTCAGATCAGATCAGATCAGATCCAGCGCCGAGCACGTTCCCGCGTCACCGCCGCACCCCCACGGACCCCCTGTAACCGGTCCGCCGAGACATTCCGCGTCCGGGGCAGGCCAGAGGGAAAGAGAGGCAATTAGAGACAGAGAGAGAGAGAGCGATGGAGAGAGAGAGAGGGAGAGGAAGGGGAAGGGAAAGGGAGGGCCGAAGAGGAGGAATTTCATATCTGGTGATCGACAAGGGGATTGGTGCCGCCCCCACCGGGAACGGCAGAACCTGTCGGTGACAGGGGGTTTGGTGTTTGGCAGTACCCGGACCCGGACCCCATCAGAGACTTCGCTCGCGTCTTTCTTTCACTTTCACTTTCTCTCTCTTTGCCACACTTCCATACTTGGGGGATACTTCCATGCCGTGGGGGGAACGAACTATATATAACACACGACCGTGTTCCGCTCTCCGATTCTTTGTCATTTCTGCGCTCAGGCGATGGCATGTATACCTTTTTTTCCGAGCAAAACAAAATGTCTCGTCTTTTGTTGTCGTCGTTCCTCGGCGACGCTGTGCTCTTCTCTCTTCCTTTCTCATTTCTCATCGCACGGTTGTCGTCGGTACAAATGAGATCGCGTTGTGTTAGCTCTTGCTCGTCAGTGCACGCACACACACACACACACACGCACACACACGCACACACACACACACCGAGAAATAAGTGTGTGTGCGTCCTGTACTCTGGATGTGAAGCCCTTCTGCGTGCCACTCCTCTCCATCCATCATCAACCTCCTCCAACCTCCTCCTCCTTCTTAATTACGGGGGCCGTGAGAGATGGTCTTTGCGGGGCCCGGTTCTGAGTGTCCCGGCGTCGGTACAGAAAGATCTGGCGGGTGGGGGGGGGGGGGGGGGGGGGGAGGAGAACGTAGACAGACGGGGAGACGTGCGGGAGAGACGTGGGGGGAGACTGCCTCCCCTTCGTGGGTTCTTGTTCTTGCGTCCGCGTCGAGAACCGCGAGGTGCGGTCCGATGAGTTATAGATGGTTCTGTCCGGTACGTACGTACGGAACGGAACAGATTGCCGTCTCTCCGGCTCCCCCCCCTCTCCTCCTCATCCTCCTCCTCCTCCTCGTCCTCCTCCTCCGTGAGCGAGGGAGGGAATGGACTCGTGTGTGAGTGAGTGTAGTTGATGACGGACGGATCAGAACGGTTTGTGAGGACCGAATCGCTCCCCCCCCCCCGCACACATCCCCTCTGCCCCTCACTCCTCTAACTTTAGATCTTCAGCATCTGGACCTCCCCTTTAAGAAATATGTGTGTGGGAGGACAGGGCACACACACACACACACACACACACACACACACACACACACACACACAACACACACAGACAACACACACAGCAGTGCAGGAGTTTCGGGGGGTTGCCAGAGTTTGTGTTTCGTGTGTTTGGTTGCCGTGGTGCTTGTTGTTGTTGTTGCTGTGGCGGCCTGCGGGAGAAACCCGACGGAGCAGGTGGAGGAAGGGCCTCGTTGTGAGGGGTGGGGAGGACTTCTCGGACCCACGACGGCGACTCTGAAAGCCCGCCGGTGCTTCCGACGTAACGGCTCGGATTACCGCTCGACACCGTCAACGATGTGCGAGAACGTAAACATCACGGGGAAACGCAGCCGGGGTCGTCGTCGTCGTAAACTCTCGGGGTGCCGGACACGCTCGCTCGCTCGCCGCCGCTCGGCTCGCTCATGCGTCGGCATGTGGGAGAGTTTTAGAGAGAAGACCGGCAGTGTGAGCCCTCTTCAAGCCCTCTATTAAAACCATATGAAAGTATGTGTGCATCTGAGGACAAACTTGGAGCCACTCGGCGCACCACCGGGCACAAAAAAGGACTCCGGGACTGAACTGAAAAAAAGCACCGTGAGCAACGAGCACAGCAGCAGCAGCAGCAGCAGCAGCAGCAGCAGCAGCAGCAGAGTCCAGTCATATTGAAGTGGTTTGACTGTGCACTTGTTACTCAGTGTTCTACGCCCGTGGCTTTGACTCACGGCTGAAGCTACAAGGCTACACATGGCTCTGAGTGGTTTATGATGCGCACATGATGAAGAGCTTGGGACACACGGCCAACATCTTCTACCCCGACGTCGGTCATTTAATGTCTTATCATCACGCATCACCATCGAGCAAATTTCATGGCAATTCAACAAGTCGATAAAGTCGATAATAATACATTTTAGTTTGAGATAAGCACATTTTCGAGCTTGTTTTTGTAAACTCCTGGATACATTAAGAGATGTTTTAATAAATCATCAGTAATGTGGACTGTCTGGTGACTTCAGAACACTTATGAGCCACATCAGCACGATATTAGGATCTCGGAGAATCTGAGAGGATAACTCGTCTCATATCACGACACGGACATCAGATCGA
>PIJE02003159.1:29922-39584 GCA_002895965.2 Coryphaenoides rupestris | reverse complement strand
TTCATTTAAATGTAACGTCATGTAACGCGGTTAACGTTTATTTATTTGACGTGTCCGTAATATTTTTATATCGTTAACGCGCGCGCGTGTGTGTGTGTGTGTGTGGGGAGGGGGCTGTCTTTCCCACAGCAGCGTTCAAGCCTTCTCGCTCGCGCAGCAGCAGCAGCGGAAGCGGCGCCAAACCGACTCATCTGCGCACGAGAGCCGACGCACGACGCCAACATGGGGGTGAGTCCTCATACTGCGCTCAATATAGAAGATAACATTTAATATAACATTAATATAACATTTAATATGTAATAATGATAATGATAATGATAATGATAATAATAATGATATGATAATAATGATAATAATAATGATAATAATAATAACTGCATAAATACAGCGACTATGTGTCGGAATCATCGTATTTTTTGGGGACATTTGACGGCAGCAATTGTGTTGTTTTTGCGTCATATGTCATGTCATGGCATGTCATCATCCTGTCCATCATATCTTATGACACGCTGTGTATAATAATAATAATAATAATGATAATAATAATAATGATAATAATAATAATGCATAAATACAGCGACTATGTGTCGGAATCATCGTCATTTTTTTGGGGACATTTGACGCAGTAATTGTGTTGTATTTTGCGTCATATCTGTCCTATACATATGATATATGATATGATATGACACACACCGATATCGCCTGATTTTGTGATTTTAAATTGTACATTTAAAAGTGAGAGTGAGAGAAATCCGTTGATTTCGGTCGAATCGACGCGTTGCGTAATCTCCCAACATGGCGGAGGAGATGGTGGATGTATGGATATTCCGAGATTTTTTTGGCGCTTTTTTGCCCCCATGGTGTCCGTGTGGCGGCGGGTGGCGGGCACCGTTCGGGCTTCTGCGCCCCGCTGGATGCCGCCATCCCCTCCTCCCCTTTCCTCCTCCCCTTCTTCCTCCTCCCCTTCTTCCTCCCTTCCTCCCCCCTTCCTACCCTCCCACCAACTCTCATCTGCACATCCTCCCCCCTTCCTCCCCCTTTCCTCCTCCCTTCCTCCCCTCCTTCCTCCTCCCCTTCCTCCACGCTTACTCCCCTCCCGCCAACTCTCCTCCGCGTGTCCTCCCTCCTTCGTCCCCCCTTCGTCCCCCCCTTCGTCCCCCCTTCGTCCCCCCTTCGTCCCCTCCCGCCAACTCTCCTCCCGCAATCCCGCCATGATGATGGTGGTGATGATGATGAGCGCAGACCGCCTCAAAAATCATCAAAATCACCAACCATGAATGTGTCTTGATGCGTTGTGAACCGCTGCGTTGTTGGCCGCGATATGCTGAGAATGATGATCATTTGTCTGTCTGTCTGTCTGTCTTGTTGGCTTGAGATTTTAACAGAGAATAGAGATTATCATCGTTATCATTAAAATAATGGCCGCCACACACACACACACACATCGACGGCTGTTAGATTTGTATTATTATTCATCATTTATCACGACAATATTGTTGTGAATTCACGTTAAAGGAAAAAAGGGGGTGGGGAGATCTGGCGCCATTTCAAGATGATTATCTAGCAATGCTCGTGACTCATGTCGTGTGTGTGTGTGTGTGTGTGTGCGCGCGCAACACGGGTGTCACCTTGCCGAGGCGTGCACCCATTTCGCGGGAATTGGGGGAGCCGCCGCCGCTCTGCAGACTCTATTACTGCGTCAAAATGGACCCTCTGTGCTCGGCTTGGTGCTGATGATGCTGAGGTTGCCCTTATACTGACACACACGCACACACACACACGGAGCATCAGGTGATGAAGGGCATCGAGTCTTCTTCCGCCACTATGACGTAATCCGGGTGGCGGGTGGTCGATGCTTTCAGTGTACATTCTGTATTCATGTATTCATGTATTTCTATACCCGGGTTGGAGGGGCTGAGGGAGGGGAGGGGTGTGGGGGGGAGATGGGAGATGGGAACTCCCGTGTTGGTTGCATGCAGCCATTGATTCATTTGCCGTTGACATTGTGCCACAAGGGTAAAGAAGAAGAAGAAAAATAATATATGGATGAGTTTGGTGGGGGAGGGGGGGGTTAACGGACATGATGACTGGAGGAGGAGGAGGAGGATAGCCCTGGTGCCCCGTGGATTATAGCCGAAGGAGGGACAGTCAAAACCTGGAGTGGAGCCTGAGGACCCGGAATACTGGAGAGAAAGAGAGAGAGAGAGAGAGAGAGAGAGAGAGAGAGACAGACAGAGGAGAGTGGTAGAGAGAGAGAAGGGGAGAGAGAGACGGACAGAGGAGGGAGAGAGGGTGAGAGAGGAGAGGATGCCCCTGTACTGAGTCACCTTGAGAAGGGTGAGTCTGTGCAAAACGTGAGGGCCCGGAGAGAGGGATTCTGGGAAATGTAGGCTGGTCAGGTGCCATCGATACAGAGAGAGAGAGAGAAAGAGGAGGAGGAGGGCTATGATGAAGGTGAAGAAAGAGGGAGGAGAGGAGGATGCTTAGAGGAGAATCCTTTCTTCTACTTCCTGGTCTCCCACAATGCACTAGGCTCGAAAGCCGTGTGTGTCTGCGAATGCTTGTCTATGAGTCTATGCATCCATCTTCAATACGCCCTCATTTAATTTTCACACATATTTTATGTAAATATCTGTAACTATTTGTGTTAAATAGACCAAGGCTTACATTTATACATTTGACTATACAAGTTAATTCCACACTAAGGAAATCCACATTTAAATGAAAAATAATTATGAAAATGACTCTTATCTCCTGAAAATATTAGTGACTGAAAACACAGATTGTGTGTTGGTTGAAATATCTATATTTGTAATATTTTTTAGTTATTTCACATTCTACATGACGCCTTGCTTTACCAGTTGATGTAGACAGGAAATCAGACCCCTAACCCTGGCAGTGTTAATGCCTTCCTCTACCGGCTAAGTTAGACAGGGAGTCGAACCCCTAACCCTGCCACTGCTGGCAGTGTTAATGCCTTGCTCTACCAGTGGAGCTAGACAGAACCTAAAATGGAGTCCTGATAATAACATGGCAGTCGAGGCGGAGTCCATCAATTCTCTGTGACGTACAACCACAGGTGAAGAGTTCTATTGTATTCTCTTCTATGTAGTTCTCAGAGGGGGGGGGGGGGGGTCTGCTCTGAATAGTTCTGTTCCGCGCCACGGGTCGGGTTGACAGCGGTGCTGGAGAACAGGATTGTGGGATTTTTGCTGCTGACTCAACGGTGGTGATGATGATGATGATGATGATGAAGGGAGGATAATGGTGATAATAATGTGAGGTTTAACCCTAGAGTCGAGCGGTGGGCCTGCATGCTAGATCAATTATTATATTGTTATATTCAGTCGCTTCTGTCCTCTTCCAGGGAATGTAATGTATTCAGAGACGGATCGTTAAGGGGGCAGGTACACTTGTCTAGGAATCAATCACCTACTACTACAACTACTACACCCTAAGTGCATATTGTATAATAACTCAACTTATTTATTAAATTACGACAAAACTAACCGATGAGCTACCCCGAGCCTCTGGGTTGAATACGTCCATGTGATGTATAATTATTCTAAATAAATATTTGTATTATTATCATGGCTATTTCACGGCTAGTCTAAACTAAAACACATATTGCTGTTGACTGCACGCATCATTTTCTCGACGTGTGATGCTGGTGTGTGTGTGTGTGTGTGTGTGTGTGTGTGTGTGTGTGTGTGTGTGTGTGTGTGTGTGTGTGTGTGTGTGTGTGTTCGTATGTAGGCCTGTCAGATAGAGCATAGATCTGTGCTTTAACTAGACTACAGCAGCATCCTGCTTTAAATCCCATCTTCTGTCCTCTGTACTGGTCTCCAGTGTTTCTATGTGCATCTGTTTTGTTATTGATTGATGATATCCATTATAATGTCCAGTCTACTTCCTATGGGGGAAGAAAGATGAGAGAACAAGATGAAGCACATGTCAGACAGAAGAAAAATGAGTATGAATCAGAACAAGACAACAAAATGCAAAAAACAAATTCACTGTATGAACCATAATCTAAACAGAATCAGAATCATTTTATTTACACAAAATATACATGGCCCCTCCCCCCAGCACCCTGCAGCCTGCTGTGACTGAAAGGAGGTCAGCAGGGTTGTCCGTTGCTAGGCAACCCCACATCCACCCCCACCCCCCTCACCATCCATCTCCTATTGGACCCGGAGCTGTCAATCTGATTCTGTCAGCTGCCATTTTCTAGCTTTGAGCTTCGACATGTAGGATCGGTCGCAGTGCATGCTGGGAACACGGGTTTTGCCGGTTCCGTCATGTGAAAAACGGATGATGAAAATAACAATTTTAACATTTCACTGAGTTTTTATTGTGTTACATTTGTTGAAATAGGTTGATATTAATATACAATATTGCTTTACTGATTAACATGTATTAACTGTCAATGTAATGTCTTAAGATACTCACTTAACAGAATTAAAACAGTTCTTAAGACAAGGCAATTGCTAAAACGAGAGACCGGAGTTACTTCTGTTGATAATCAATTTAGAAGGAAGAGGAGACAGAGACAGGTGGACTGGACTGAAGGGGGAGAGGAGGATGAGATGAGTAGAGGAGGGGGGGAGAGGTGAAGGGTGAGGAAAGATGGAGAAGGGGACGGGAGATGGCAGATGAGGAGGAGAGAAGAAACATAAATAATGAAACATAAATAATAAATCACCTCGGGTGTGGCTTGTGATTCCAACAGATTAAAGCATGCCATGGCCTGTTATCTTAAACCTGCAGCTATAGCCTTGAAATAGATGCCATCGCTGGTAGTGGTGGAGGATGAGGGCTTACCAGCACCAATCCTTACATCAGCAGCAGCTAACATCTGGCTGCCTGCAGAACCTCCCCCCTCCCCGGACTCCCATCTGAAGAGAGAAGAAGAGAAGGAGACAAAATGGAGGGGTTTCAGAAGTGAAAGTACACCAGGGATTAGAGACTCAGACTCCCAGCCGACCACCCCTTGGTGGGGTTCACCGAGTCAGGGGCAGGACCAAGGGTTCCATACCAGGGGTTCTATGACCACATCCACCAATGAGAAGCCAGCTCTGCTGAATGGGTTTTGGAAAGGGGGCGGGGTTGATTATTACTGGGTTCTTTGAGCGCTATAAGAGACACTGAATAGTTTTGTCATTTTGTCATTTTCTTTAACAACAAGGCTGTTGAGTGTGACATATAAAAGGATACTTCATGCACAATGGTGCGCCTGTCTGTGTGTGTTTGAGTGCAAGTGTACAACTAAAGGTCAACATTTGTCGCATTTTTAGGCCTTTTGTGAGCAGAGAGAAAGGGTCTTATGTTCTTTGGTGGTGTGAAGACATGTTGGAGAGAGAGATGGAGAGAGAGAGCTAGTGGAGTGATAGAAAGAGTGATTGAGAGAGATATAATATAGATAGATAGAGTGATAGAGAGAGCTATAGCACATAGAGCTAGTTAGCGTGATATTATAGGGATATAGTGTATATCGATAGATGGATAAGATGGATAGAGAACATAGAGCAGAAATAGTATAGATATGTAGCGTGATAGTGTATGTAGAGCAGATATAGAATAGAAGGTATATATGGGGCGATTGAGGAGACAACAGAGAGAGTATTGTTGAGTTGGGTTAATCTGTTAATCTGTTGCTCTAGTAAACATCTGGAGCCCTCGTCCTAGACCACACAGATGGCCACACACTCACTATCATATGCACACACACACACACACTATCATACACACATTATACATACATTCACTATCATGAAAACATCAACATACTAATACCCAGTCAGACCTCTGTGACGAGAAACAAGGAAACAAGCCCTAACTCCGCCCCTTGCCGTTTCTGGTTTCCTATCCAGGCTCTGTTCTGTCTCCCCTCAGAAGTTCTGCTGTAACTGGATAGCTGGATCGGAGATGCTAATGACAGTAGAATATAATGTATACGTCAATGTAACCGTAATGACCATCAGTAATTTGTCAGTCAGTGATGATTATATGTATTTTTGATGAATGTAATGGTAATGACATTAAGTTATAACGTCTTTATCGTGTAACGATACGGAGCGATAGCACTGTCTGTGTTTCTCAGTACGACAGATGATGATGATGGTGATGACGATGACAATGATGATGATGACGATGCTAATGTAGCGGTGCTAACAGTTAGCCTGTGTGTCTTGTGTGTCTCAGTACGGACGGTCGGACAGCTACCGCGTGGCGACCACGCAGGACAAGGATGAGAAGGAGTCCCCCAAGAAGGGAGGCAAGGGCGGGAAGGACCTGGACGACCTGAAGAAGGAAGTGCCGCTGGTACGCAGCGCACCACTTCCTGTTTCCAGTTCCAGTTTTTCACTTCCTGTTTCCTGTTTGTAAATGTGATACATGTCATTCATCACCTCATGTGATTGCCGTGGTTACTCTTTTACCATCTACGACTTACCGTGGTTACGTACTGTGTTACGATGTACTATTCAGTCCTTTAGCACTGGAGACACTTTTATCCACACACCACAGATTGCAGGTTATTGAATAAACGTAACCTTATTGAGTTGTCTTCTGCTGCGTCTAGACGGAACACAAGATGTCTGTGGAGGAGGTTTGCCAAAAGTACAGCACCGACATCGTGCAGGTACAGAGTTATTATCATGTGATCATGTTTTAGCAATCTTTATTTTAGTCTGTTTCTTTTTCACTGCACTGTGAGTGACCTCGAGGGTCCTTAAAGGAGACATATTATACCACCAGGTGAATAACGGGTTTGAGTTATTGGCTCGATCATCGATCATCTCTCCCTCCCCCCTCCCCCTCCTAGGGTCTGACCAATGCCAAGGCAGCAGAGTACCTGGCGAGGGACGGGCCCAACGCCCTGACCCCGCCCCCCACCACCCCGGAGTGGGTGAAGTTCTGCCGGCAGCTGTTTGGGGGCTTCTCCATCCTGCTGTGGACCGGAGCCGTCCTCTGCTTCCTGGCCTACGCCATCCAGGCTGCCACCGAGGATGACCCGGCAGGGGACAACGTAGGTGGAGGGGAGCGAGGGGTGATATGGGTGGGGGTGGGTGTCAGGTGGTGTTTGTTTGTCTGCCTGCCTGCCTGACAGCCGTTTACGGGGTCAGTGTTACTAAGTCGCACCGTCGGGGGAAGACATCGCCGGCTAAACGCTAGCGACTCAGGGGGCCGGGAGCTCCGGGAGGGGGGTCAAGCTGCCGCTGGAGATGTCTGGACGAATGAACATGTGACTCCAGGACATGCGTGTGGGGGGGGGGGGGGCGGTAACATTAGGAGACATCAAACTGAACTGACGGACCTGCCTGGGTTTAAGGGTACGATGCTGACAGGAAATAGTAACGAGAGAGAGGGAATGACGGGGAAGGAGGACGGAGAGATAGCTAAAGAGAGAGAAGGGGGGAGAGAGCGGGAGAATGACAGAATGACACATGACGGGGGAGAACGTTGGGGCGGGGGTGGGGGGGGGGGGTGAGAGAAGAGACTGCTGATTTTCCAGGAGTTGGAAGTCCAGTCACACTCCACCTAGAGACATGCTGCCTCCTCTCTTCTATGTGACTCACTCTCTCTCTCTCTCTCTCTCTCTCTCTCTCTCTCTCTTCTCTCTCGATCTCTCTCTCTCTCTCACTCTCTCACTCTCTCTTTCTGTGCTCTATTTCTGTCATTCTCTGTCTCTCTGTATGCGTCATCTATGACTTTCTCTTTGTCTTTCATTCTCTCTGATGTCATCTATTTCGCTCTATTTCTATGATGTGACTATTTCAATTTCAATTCAATGCAAAGAAGTGTATTTGAGGGAGCGTTGGTAACAGGTTCAGAGCATTGAAGACATACAACAGACAATACCTGATGACAAAGGCATGTTAAAAGCATGTCCCTGTCCCTCTTTATGCATCTCCTAATGTCTCCTCCCCCCCCCCCCTCTTTCTCTCCCTCCCTCCAGTTGTACCTGGGCATCGTTCTGTCTGCTGTGGTCATCATCACCGGCTGCTTCTCCTACTTCCAGGAGGCCAAGAGCTCCAAGATCATGGAGTCATTCAAGAACATGGTCCCTCAGGTGAGATACCCCTGGTAGCTTAGTTCACCTGGTCCCTCAGGTGAGATACCCCTGGTAGCTTAGTTCTCACCTGGTCCCTCAGGTGAGATACCCCTGGTAGCTTCGTCCACCTGGTCCCTCAGGTGAGATACCCCTGGTAGCTTCGTCCACCTGGTCCCTCAGGTGAGATACCCCTGGTAGCTTCGTCCACCTGGTCCCTCAGGTGAGATACCCCTGGTAGCTTCGTCCACCTGGTCCCTCAGGTGAGATACCCCTGGTAGCTTCGTCCACCTGGTCCCTCAGGTGAGATACCCCTGGTAGCTTCGTCCACCTGGTCCCTCAGGTGAGATACCCCTGGTAGCTTAGTTCACCTGGTCCCTCAGGTGAGATACCCCTGGTAGCTTCGTCCACCTGGTCCCTCAGGTGAGATACCCCTGGTAGCTTAGTTCACCTGGTCCCTCAGGTGAGATACCCCTGGTAGCTTAGTTCACCTGGTCCCTCAGGTGAGATACCCCTGGTAGCTTCGTCCACCTGGTCCCTCAGGTGAGATACCCCTGGTAGCTTAGCTTCACCTGGGTTCCCTCAGGTTTGAGATACCCCTGGTCCTTCGTCCACCTGGTCCCTCAGGTGAGATACCCCTGGTAGCTTAGTTCACCTGGTCCCTCAGGTGAGATACCCCTGGTAGCTTAGTTCACCTGGTCCCTCAGGTGAGATACCCCTGGTAGCTTCGTCCACCTGGTCCCTCAGGTGAGATACCCCTGGTAGCGTAGTCCACCTGCTCCCTCAGGTGAACTAAGCTAGCTGGTTTGTTAGGTGAGATAGACCTGGTAGCTTCGTCTACCTGGTCCCTCAGGTGAGATACCCCTGGTAGCTTCGTCCACCTGGTCCCTCAGGGTGAACTAAGCTAGCTGGTTTGTTAGGTGAGATAGACCTGGTAGCTTCGTCTACCTGGTCCCTCAGGTGAGATACCCCTGGTAGCGTAGTCCACCTGCTCCCTCAGGTGAACTAAGCTAGCTGGTTTGTTAGGTGAGATAGACCTGGTAGCTTCGTCTACCTGGTCCCTCAGGTGAGATACCCCTGGTAGCTTCGTCCACCTGGTCCCTCAGGTGAACTAAGCTAGCTGGTTTGTTAGGTGAGATAGACCTGGTAGCTTCGTCTACCTGGTCCCTCAGGTGAGATACCCCTGGTAGCTTCGTCCACCTGGTCCCTCAGGTGAACTAAGCTAGCTGGTTTGTTAGGTGAGATAGACCTGGTAGCTTAGTTTATATTTACATGTTCACTTGGTTCCTCAGATGACATTTTCCTGGTAGCTTAGTTTATATTCACCTGTTAAAAATCACCTGGTAGGACTCACCTGGTTCAGGATTTTCAACATAATTATAACAATAGTGTGAGAGTGTGAGATTGCTGGCATTCTATCTGAACCATTGGGTATTATGGGATGTTTGGGGTATTTGGGTTCATGGGGTCTAGAAGAGTGAAGGAATTTTTAGAAGGTTACACTGGCGCTTAATCTGTCTTTTCTTTCTTTGTCACCCACTGTGCTCTCTCTCTCCCTCTCTCCCTCTCTCTCTCTCTCTCTAATTTTCTCTCCTACTCTCACACACTC
>PIJE02003159.1:19922-24922 GCA_002895965.2 Coryphaenoides rupestris | reverse complement strand
TCTCTCTCGTTGTCTTGACCCCCTGCTGTTCCCTCTCTCCTCTTCCCTCCTTACTATCTGTCTGTCTGTCTGTCTGTTTCTCTCTCTGTCTGTCTGTTTGTCTGTCTGTTTGTTTCTCTCTCTCTCTGTCTGCCTGTCTGGTCCAACCATATATCTCCATCCCTCTACCTGTCTTTCCCTCTCTCTACTTGTCTGTCTCTCTCTCTCTCTGTCTATCTCTCCACCTGTCTATCTGCGTGTGTCCACCTGTCTGTCTCTCCGCGTGTCCGTCCCTCCGTCTGCAGGTGTGTCTGACGCTGACGGCCAAGCGCATGGCCAAGAAGAACTGCCTGGTGAAGAACCTGGAGGCGGTGGAAACGCTGGGCTCCACCTCCACCATCTGCTCCGACAAGACCGGCACGCTGACGCAGAACCGCATGACCGTCGCCCACATGTGGTTCGACAACCAGATCCACGAGGCCGACACCACCGAGGACCAGTCTGGTAGGGGAGGGCCGCCGTCGCTCGCTTCAAAATAACTTTATTCACAACGGCCGGGACTTGTGACTTGTGAAAACACTAAACTTCTCAAATTTGATTTAGAAGTCTCAAAGAGTCCTCACCTCCTCTGCTCCTTTCCACTCCTGCCTCTCTTTATCTCCTCTCTACTCGCCACCCCACCTCTTTACCTCTCTCCACCTCCTCCCTTCTCACCTCCTCTCCTCCTTCCCTCTCCTCTCTTCTCGCCACCCCACCTCTTTACCTCTCTCCACCTTCTCTCTCCTCACCTCCTCCCCCCCCCCCCACCCCCCCCCCCCCCCCCCCCCCCCCCCCCCCCCCCCCCCCCCCCCCCCCCCCCCCCCACCCCCCCCCCCCCCCCCCCCCCCCCCCCCCCCCCCCCCCCCCCCCCCCCCCCCCACCTCCAGGCGCCTCCTTCGACAAAAGCTCCTTGACCTGGGTGTCCCTGGCGCGGGTGGCCGCCCTGTGTAACCGCGCCGTCTTCAAGGCCGCCCAGGACGCCCTGCCCATCCTGAAGCGCGATGTGGCCGGCGACGCCTCCGAGTCGGCACTCCTCAAGTGCATCGAGCTGTCGTGCGGCTCCGTCAAGGCCATGAGGGACAAGAACAAGAAGGTGGCTGAGATCCCCTTCAACTCCACCAACAAGTACCAGGTACGTACCACCTAACTCCACCCACAAGTACCAGGTGCCTACCCCCTAACTCCGCCAACTAGTACCAGGTACAGACCCCCTAACACCACCCACCTTCTACCAACCATCATAGGCCCTGGATAGTTCTTAAGTTAGATAGTTCTTAGTTCTTAAGGCCTTAATCACAGTTACTGTTATAAAGGCCTTAATCACATTGACACCTATTGCACTCCTAACCATCCCTAGAAGGACAGAGCCCAACTCTTTCAAGATCTTCAAGGTATTTTCCTTGTTAATTAAAGGAGTTTCTCTTTCTTACCCTTTGGGGGGTCAGGGTTAGGGGGTGTTATAAATATATATAGCCCTCTGAGACTATAGGTGTGATTGAGGACTATACAACATAACACTTGACTCGGCCCCTCCCCCCCCCAGCTCTCCGTTCACGAGACGGAGGAGGAGGATGACAACCGCTACCTGCTGGTGATGAAGGGCGCCCCGGAGCGCATCCTGGACCGCTGCTCCTCCATCATGATCCAGGGCAAGGAGCAGCCCATGGACGAGGAGCTGAAGGAGGCCTTCCAGAACGCCTACCTGGAGCTGGGAGGCCTGGGGGAGAGAGTGCTGGGTGAGGGATCAGGATTGGGTCAAATTCACGTGGACGTGTTGGAGGAAATATATTGGAACGGCTATTTTTGATGATGTCGCCGTCTCCTCTGCCACCATTTTCTCTCATTTTCGTACCTTCCCGTGGTTACCTTTTCTGTCTTCATTGCCTCCACCTGCACCTCCTCCTCCTCCTCCTCCCTGGTTCTCCTTGTCCCTGGTCCTCCTCCTCCCCCCCCCCCACCTCTCAACCTCCTCCTCCACCACCACCACCTCCTCTGCTTCCTCCTTCTACTTCCACCTCCTCCTCCTCCCAGGTTTCTGCCACATCCTCCTGCCCGAGGACAAGTTCCCGAAGGGCTTTGCGTTCGACACGGACGACGTCAACTTCCAGACGGACAACCTGTGCTTCGTGGGCCTCATGTCCATGATCGACCCGCCTCGCGCCGCCGTACCCGACGCCGTGGGCAAGTGCCGCTCCGCCGGCATCAAGGTGGGCACCGCCCTAAATGTCCCCAACGTTGACACAACAAAATGTCCCCCACATTGTCCGATGTCTTCATGTCGTACAAAAAAGAATTCCCCACATTGTCCGAAAACAATTCTTCATATTGTCAGAAATAAATGTCTCCAAAACGACCGCTAAGATGTCAGGCCGGTGGAATTCTGGTGCATTAGCGTTTGAATTCCCCCGGAACGCTTTTATCCAAATCACTTTACAGTATTGTCTCACATTCACCCATTCATACACCGACGGCGGTGCCAACCATGCAAGGTAACAACCAACACGTCAGGAGCAGGTAGGGTTAGGTGGTGTCTTGCTCAGGGACACCTCCACACTTAGCTAGGAGGCGGAGCCAGCCGGGGATCGAACCAGCAACCTTCCTGTTGCCAGAAAACCACTCTTACCTCCTGAGTTACTGACTCCAAAAATAAATACCGAGTAAAATAGCAGGAGAATGAACCGAGCCTCGATGAAAATAGCTTTTTATTATTCCTAACGAACAAACTCAACATCCGTTATTTTCCTGAGAGGAGCCGAGAAGCTCTCGTTTAGGCTCCTCCCCCTCCAGTACGACTCCTGCAAGTTTGGTTGCAGCAAACCGGGAAAGTTTGAGAGAGCGGGAAGTTATTTTTCCCGTTGAAAACGGTTAGCGCCGGTTAAAGGAGAGTTTACACCGCAGCCGCCGCAGCAACCGCATACGTGTGTTGTGTTGACGTGTTGAGAAGTTAGAGATTTCCAGACACCTACCATCGCACACACACACACACACACACACACACGCACACACACACATACACACACACACACACACACACCTCCTCCGGAACATCTCATTGATCAAATCTAAAGTCACAGACAACAATTGAACAGAGGGAGGGAGAGAGCGAGAGATCAGAGTTGAAGGAGGGATAGAGAGGGGAGGGCGAGAGACAGAAAGAAAGAGAGAGAGAGAGAGAGAGCTAATCCATTCTGACAAGCGAGACACAAAAAAGTGACGAGACAAAGGACAAGAAGTTAAAGAAATGTGAGAGAGCGAGAGAGAGAGAGAGAGAGAGAGAGAGAGAGAGAAAAGACAGAATAGGTCCAGAGACGATGGAGGGAGAGACAGACAGGGGGAGTGATGGCAGATGGAGAGAGAGAGAGAAGGAGAGAGAGAGGGGTTGCAAATTGAAAGGCTCGGGAATGTTTTCAAAAAGAGTCGAGCGTGAAAGCCAGAGAGAGAGAAGAGGAAGAAAGGATACCCAAGAAAAAAAGGGTGATCGGAGGGAGTGGGGGAGTGAGAGATGAGTCACAGAGGAGAGGGGGGAGAGCGATCGGCGGAGAAAGACGAGAGATGAGAAGAAGTTAATAAATAAAAAGTTGGGGAGGAGGATGGAGGAACTCTCAACCCTGTGTTATATATTGTTATTAGGGATGCACCGATCCGATATTGATATCGGATATCGGCCCCGATATGACTAAAATAGCTAGATCGGGTATCGGAGACAATGGGGCCGATCCATGGGACCGATCTATTCACTTCAATTCTATGTGTGCGACGCGTACGACGTCATGCGTCAGCAGCACGCGCAGCACGCAGTGTTGCCAACTTAGCGACCTCGTCTCTATATTTAGCGAGTATTCAGACCCTCTAGCGACTCTTTTTCAAAAAAAGCGACTTGCGACAAATCTAGCGACTTTTTCTGCTGTTATTGGAGACTTTTGGCGACTCTGACGTGAAAGCTCGTATCGTTCTTACTCTTGTCAACGAGCAGTGGGCGGGTGCTGCCGTGGGCCCCTCCCCCAAAGCACTCACAGGCGGCCCAGTCCTGTCCCATCGCAGTCCCTCCCAGCTGCAGTCAGAGCACGAGATCGTTCACCCTTCCGCGTCCAGACGTAAATGAATCGCGCGAAGTCGCCGCTGGCTGATCAGGGCGGGATGTAAATGTTAGGAATATTCCTATTTGCACTAAATGTTTACCAAGAATTTTGATTCCTGTTTATTTTGAATGTTTTGTTCAAGTTGCTGGTGCACGATTATTTATTATTTTAATAATAAATAATTCAGTACATTTATATCTGTTAATTTGTTATTTTGTTTTACAAAGTTAGGAAAGTAATGTTTAAGTCAAGCCTGATGTTGCCTTGCACAAAAGAATGATCCCATTCTCTTCCACACAGTGAGGCAAACAGTTTATTAATTTAACAATGGTATCGGATCGGTACTCGGTATCGGCCGATACCCAAAGCCCAGGTATCAGTATCGGTATCGGGACTGAAAAAGTTGGATCGGTGCATCCCTAATTGTTATATTGAAGTGTGAGGGAACGTGAAAATACTTTACTTCATGTAAAAGTAATGAAATAAATATAATAATAATTGTATTTTTTATAATAATAATTGTACGGTTTCTAGCGGTGTTGATGTTGCTTCCTGTTGTTGGTCAGGTGATCATGGTGACCGGGGATCACCCAATCACAGCCAAGGCCATCGCTAAGGGCGTCGGCATCATCTCCGAGGGCAACGAGACGGTGGAGGACATCGCGGCGCGCCTCAACATCCCCGTCAGCCAGGTCAACCCCAGGTAACACACGCCTGACACACGCCTGACACACACCTAGTACACACTACAGCCAGGTCAACCCCAGGTAACACACGCCCGACACACGCCTGACACACACCTAGTACACACTACAGCCAGGTCAACCCCAGGTAACACACGCCCGACACACACCTGACACACACCTAGTACACACTACAGCCAGGTCAACCCCAGTAACACAC
>PIJE02003159.1:7500-12500 GCA_002895965.2 Coryphaenoides rupestris | reverse complement strand
ACATATATAAACACACAAGAAAACACACACACACACACACACATATAAACACACCCAACACACACACGCACAAACATAAACACACCGCCACAGTTAATATTTATTGTTTTTTTACAAACAAACAGTAACACTGTGGCTTTCTGTCTTTTCTTGTTTCCTCTCTCCTACCTCCTGTTTCCTCTCTCCTCCCTCTCTCCTTCCTCTTGCAGGCTGGGTGGAGAAGGAGACCTACTATTAGATATTATGATTCTGATTATTATTATTCTCTTCTTAAACCTCCCCCTCCTTCACTCACTCACCCTCTCTCTTCTCTCTCGTTCTCCTTTCTCCTGTTACAAGAAAAGAAATGTTTAAAATCCCTCCTCCTCCCTTTCCTCCTCCTCCGCCTTCTCCTTCTCCTTCTCCTTCTCCTTCTCCTTCTCCCCCCTTCGGAAAAAAAACAACAACAAAAACAAAACAAAAAGAAAATCACCAAGACGACGAGAGGACCAATGTCAGCGAAGAGGAGGAGAGAGGAAGAGCAGCGGAGAACCTTTCCTCCTCCTCTGTCGCTCCCTCTCTCCTCTCTCCTCTTATTCATCTTTTCTTTTCTATCCAAAGAGACAGCAGCCAGCCAGTCATGCGTTTCCTGTTAAAGTTCAGTTAAACACTGCCAGACCCCCGAATACAACACTGTGGAGCTGGACGATAAATGTTATAAATACTAATAACTGTATACTCAAATGAACAAAACAACGGTTCATAAAATATCGAAGATCATATATACACAGTACAGTATATGAATACGAAAGAAACAGGAGAAAAATCTTAATTTTTCCAACTGGAAACAAAACAAACAAACTAAAAGGCACCCGCCGCACATCTGAGATCCAAGATGGTGGACGAGGGGCGGCCAGTGGCCTCGCCGATCTCTTGTCTGTTTGTTTGTTTGTTAGTTTTTTTTAACCCTCAACGGGCAACCCGCTCTTCAGTCACTGCCATCCACCCTACCTCCCTCTCCTCCCTTACCTCCCTTCCTCTCCTCCTTTCCTCCCTCCCTCTCCTCCTTTCCTCCCTCCCTCTCTTCCTCTTCTCTTTCAGTTCACTGCCAATCTTCTACTGCCGTCCCTACCCTTCCTCCTCCTCCTCCTCCGTCATCGAGGAAGAACCACTTGTGATGTCACCTTGCAGGGAGCAGTGTTCTCTGCTGCCCCTACAGGTGGTGCAAAAAAAACAACACCTTGCCTGTTCCTCCTCCCTCCTCCTCCTCCTCCTCCTCCTCCTGTAGTTGTTGTTTTCTAAGAAGACGTTGGGGCGTTTTTTAAAGAACAAATTGGTCCGTAAGCGTTTTTACGTGAGCTTTTCTTTATCGGTTGTTTTTAATGTTTCATTGAAAATGTCAGCAGTGGGTTCCAGAGCCGCTAGATATTCACTAGGACGTTACCAAGCACATTGTATCTCCTCCCCCACTCCCTCCCTCTGTCCCCCTTTACCTCCCCCACTCTCTCACTCCTCTCTTAGTAGTGGCCCTCCCCCATCCCTCTCGCTCCATTTAACCCCCCCCCCCCCCCCCCGTATGTCACTTCCTGTTTGTCTGTTTGTGAACTACGTGCAAAAGAAAAAAATGATTCCGTCCTTGTAAACCCTCCTCACCCCCCTGCCCCCCCGACCTCCCCCACTCCCCCCTCACCTCCCCTCCCACCCGACAGACCCTCGCTACTCACCCTGTCGGAGAAGAATAAAATAAAATACAAACGACCTGTCTGTGTCCTGGGGAAAAAAACAAAACAAAAAGAGAAGTCTCTCTCTGATTTCATGATCTTTAAATCAGTGTAGCCGATGGCGCGCCGCGTCCAAACGGAGGTGGAGGATGAACACGTCGATGAAATAAAGACAAAAAACAGGATCTCTCTTTTCTCAGCCTGGCTGCGACTTGTTATTGTGTGGATGTTGTGGGTCAAGTTCAAGTTCAAGTCGGTTCATTCATTCATTCATTCATTCATTCATATACAGTACATCACACAGTCTACAGGAAGGACCACGGTGCTAACACACAAGAAAAAAGATACTAAAATACAGACAACAAGAAGACAACTTATTCAACCAATCTAACGCCTTACAATGAATTCAATCATACAACCACAAAGTTAATATAGCTTCCATAAATAATATTTTACCCCCGTTCCATAGTTTACACATTTTTGTGCAATAAAATACGATGTAATGCAAATAACAAAGGAAACAAGTCATACTATGTATACGTCAAATAAAAGACAGCAAAATAAATGCAAATATTGGCGGCGTGCTGATGCATGCTGGGTAATACCACGGATATTGCTCAGACGTGTGCTGGACGGACCGACCAGGCCTACCAGTTGGTACGGTCCACGGGTGCGCTGGCACGATGGTCTGATCTGTCCCGTCATGCATCTGGGTGGACACGCCCACCACGTGTGATGTCACCAGAGGGTAGATTAAAAACAAATAGACTCGCCTCTAACTAGGAATACGTCTTTGAGAGGCTTGAACGAGGCGTCCAGTGTGTGTGTGTGTGTGAGTACATGTGTGTGTACATGCATCATAATACATGCGTGTGCGTGTTTAAAGGTCAGTTTTGACGACGGCCCACTGCCTTTGCTTTAATGAATCTGTCATTTTGTCAATAAGATTTATTGTAATAATCACTATTCAATACTTCACGCCAGTTTACCTGCGATGGTTGAGCGGTTTGCGCTGCCGTACCTGTGTGTGTGTGTGTGTATATGGTGTGTGTGTGTATGGTGTGTGTGTATGTGTGCATGTGAGTGAACCGTTTCATGAATACTATTACAAGGCCCAGGGACCAAATGAGTTCATGTTCTCACCCCCTGCACACACACACACACACACACACACACACGACTATACACACTATATCTCCACCCCCAACTCTCTCTCTCTCTCTGTCCTGGGGATATAGGTCAGCCCATCTAGTACCAGGTCACATCCCCCCCCCCTCATCTAATGTGTTACAAATCTGCCATATATCCTGTTATGGCTTGTCGCTATGACAACCTGCCCCCCATTCCGTCACCATGACAACCTGCCCCCCCATGCCCATCAGTCACCATGACAACCTGGCCCCCGGTGCCCGTCACCATGACAACCTGCCCGAGAGAGAGAGAGTGGCCCTAACGCTTGCTGGGGGCCTTTTTTCCCCGCTGAGTGCCCCGTTGCCATGGAGAGCAGAGTCTACCCAGAGAGCACCTCAAGACAGGAAACAATGACGGCTACTTCCTGCTCACCAAACACACCCCCCCGACGTGCACGCGGTCACCGTGACGACAGCCAGCCAGCCAGCCCGTCCGTCCGTCTGGATGAGTAACGCTGCCTTTGAGCGAGGCTGGTGCACGAGGTCATTAGCTGCGGACATACTGTACGTGCACGCTCACGTTCCACGTGGACGTGTGTGGGGCGCGCACGTGAGGACGCATCGGTGTGTGTGTGTGTGTGTGCTTAGAGCGCACGAGAATAGCCAACCACCGCCCTGCTGCCCTCATTAGGACACACACATATCCACACACACACACATATATACACACACACAAACACACACGCAAACATACACACACACATATACACATACAGACCCACACACACATATATATATATAGATATATAGCCACACACACAATCTACTGCTCACCTATCCACTTACACAATCACACAATACCCATTTTCTCCAGAAAATCACACACACACACACCCCTTCACACACACACACACCCCCCGTTACACACACACACACACACACACCCCCCCCCGTTACACACACACACACACACACACACACAGCCAGAGCCACCCCCCTTCCCCAGTAATCTGGCTGGCCCGTGGCCCCTCTCTCTCTCGCTCCACTGTTCTGTGTGATAGAATATCGATCGCCCGCCTGCGCTCGGGGGGGAGGTGTAAGGGGGAGGTGTGGGGGGGGCAGTGGTCAGACGTGCTCCAAGGTTGTTTCCACGGCAACAGAGGGATGGGTCAGAGGGTTGCCATGGTGCCTAGGTCGCCGGGGTCAGGAGCGAGGAGGGATTTGTCTGGGGCTGCGGCGTGTGTGTGTGTGTGCGTGTGATTTAATAGGACCAGAGGAAGATGGGTGACCAGTCCTGTTATATTGGACAGTGTTAATAATGAATGGTGTTGAATGAGCTCTCTCTCCATTTTCCCCCCACTGCTCTCTCTCCCTCCCTCCCTCTCTCTCTCTTTCTCTCTCTCTCTCTCTCCCTCTCTCTCTCTCTTTGTGTCCTCATCTCTTTCTCTCCCTCTTTCTCCATCTGTCTACCTCGCTCTCTGTCTCTTTCTATCTGACTCTCTCTCCCTCCCCCCTTCTCTCTCTCTCTCTCTCTCTCTCTCTCTCCCCCCCCCTCCCCTCTCTGTCTCTCTACCGGTGTAGAGAGCAAACTAGATGGAGTTTGTCTTGCTTCTCTTCCGCACAGAACACAACACAACCAGTCACCACATTGAAGTAGAGACAGGACAGCGCGTGAAAGAATAAGAAATAACATGATAAACCATAAAATGACCGGTGATAAAGGTCATGCTTGTGAAGGATGGGCCGAGGAGGGGCTACTGAGGAAGGGAGGCGGGGTCAGTAGAAACGGGCGCCATTTTATTTATATTTGTGAACAGATATTTACAACTCAGAAAATATAAAGTATAAAATTACATCACAGGGTGCTAGATGAGACTCGTTCACTAAAAGGCTCCAGACAGAAATGGCAGGTATGCACACCCAGGTGAACATAATCCACTCATTAGACAACCAGGGCTGAGGAGAACACCTGCAGGACGAGATATGAACTGCAATGAAGCTGTTTTAGCTGTGGTTCTGTGGTTCTAGCCGTGGTTCTTTGAGCTATGGATCTAGCTGTGGTTCTGTGGTACTAGATGTGGTTCTAGCTGTGGTTCTGTGGTTCTAGCCGTGGTTCTTTGAGCTATGGATCTAGCTGTGGTTCCTGTGGATCCAGCTGTGGTTCCTGTGG
>PIJE02003159.1:0-2500 GCA_002895965.2 Coryphaenoides rupestris | reverse complement strand
TACTGTTCTGCTATAGCTGGTGCAGATGAAGAATAAAATGGAACAATAAGTTGCACCTGTGCTGTCGTAGCGTCGCAACCGTTTTATTTTATGACTCCGCTCCCTGATTGGCTTTTCATTCATTTGCTGCGAGCGTCTGTCGGGCTGGAGCGGCGAGCCCGCGGGGTCAGAGGTCAGCTGTCCACTCTACCGATTAACAGCCAGACCGCCAGCTCACCCTCCGCGCCCTCGGCTATCACCTCTCCCCCCTCAAATCCCTCTCTCTCTCTCAACAGAGAGAGATAGGAGAGACGAGAGAGAGAGAGGGAGAGAGAGAGAGAGAGAGAAGAGAGAGAGGAGGAACAGAATTACACCCCAAAAGAGAGAAGGGAGGAGGAGGGAGGAGGAGGGGGGGTATAGGACCCCTCTCCTCATAAACACACACACACCGGATTAGGAGGGAAAGGGCAGAGGAGAGGAGGAGAGGAGGAGAGGAGGAGAGGAGCGAGGAAGACGCAATGACTTAGTGACGCTTACACACACACACACACACACACACACACACACACACACACACACACACACATACACACACACACAATATTTTGCCATTTAGAAACAAAATACATTGTATGTGTGGGTAGTGCGTTTGTCAGTGTGTGTGTTTGTGGGGGAGGGATGGAATATGGACACACACACACACACACACACAGAGTTCACGCACACACACACACACACACACACACACACACACACACACACATAACCCACACACACACACACACGCACACACACCCGGTACACCCTGAAGAACGGATACATTTCTCAGTCTCACATCCAAAATGTTTTCCTCTCTCTCTCCATCCATCCATCATCCCTCTCTCCCTCCCTCCCCCGCCCCCTTCTCTCTCTCTCTCTCTCTCTCTCTCTCTCTCTCTCTGACTGCAGACAGTGACCCAGAGGTCAGGCCAGAGGTCAACCTCAGAGATCAACCTGGGGGTCACTCGTCTGGGATGAATTTGACCTCTGACACCAGAATCTGGCTGGATCTCCCGCATCCTAACCAGCTGGACAGTTACACCCCCCACCCCCCACCAGTGTGTGTGTGTGTGTGTGTAACTAGAAGCTTCCTGCGACCCCCGGCCTGCCTGGCCACCACTTCCTGCTCCGCCGCCCGGCCCCAGCAGCAGCAGCAGTAGCAGTCCTTACGGAGTCCCGAGTCCCGCCGCCCTCCGATGAGGCGATCGATACGCGTGGTGTAACTAGAAGCTTCCTGCGACCCCCGGCCTGCCTGGCCACCACTTCCTGCTCCGCCGCCCGGCCCCCCCCCCCCCCCCCCCCCCCCCGCGCGCGCTCGTGAACACCGGACGCCGTGGAGACGGAGACGGAGCGGGCGTCGCCGCGGAGACGTCGATATGCCGTGAGTACCTCACACCGCCGCCGCCACCGCCGCCGCTGGGGTCGATCAGCACGACTTCATAAAGCTCTTATTGGCTGGTGGTTAAGATGGCGGAGCACCAACACCTCCACCCCCACCCCTCCCCCTACTCCTCTCACGCTCCACCCTCCTCCCACACACCGCGTTGAATACAGAACGATGGAAACACACACACACACACACACACACACACACACACACACACACACAAACACACACACCCACAATCCCAGGTACATGGGTGGTGGGTCAGACACTGTACCACGGCACATAACTTGACCTTATGTCCATTGATTATCTGTTAGTCAGGGGGGGGGGAGGGGGGGGGGGGGGGGTGAGGGGGGGGGGAGTGGGGGAGTGGGGGAGGGGGGGAGGGAGGTAGGGGTGCGGGTCGAGAGGTTTCTGGTTTTTCGGCTTTTCTGTCTTATCAGTCGCTGGACACGCGTGGATCCTGATTCTCCACGCGTCTTTCCAGCCTGGTCCAATAGGAGGCTTCCGTTAGGAGGCTGGTGTGCTTATTTTGAGACCTATTTATTTATTTGTATTTTTATTTTTATTATAATTATTATGATTTATCATCGTTCACAAAAGCACATTCCTTGCTTGCAAAAACTAAGGCAATAAAGCTGTTTCTGTTCTTGTTGATGTTGCTGTGATTTTAGTTTGTACTAATATTGTGTTTTGTTGTGTTGTTGTTATATATGTTATTATTATTATTATTATTATTATTATTATTATTATTATTAATTTTAATAATAATAATAATAATAATAATAATAATATCCTATATTGTTGTTGCTGTCATTATTAATATTTGTGGGTTTTTTCTTGATATTGTTGGTTTTATTTATTTAGGTCACCACTACTCCGACTAACACTGTTATTTTTTAAGGATTTAATTCAGAATGTTGTTTATGTTTGTGTTTCGAAATAAAGAGAAAGAGTGAGAAATGAAAGAAAATCAGAAAAGGAGAGAGAGAGAAAGGGATGGAGAGAGGGGGAGGGAGAGATGGGGAGGAGAGAGGGAGAGGGAGGAGAGAGAGGAGAGGGGGAGAGAGGAGGAGAGAGGAGGGAGAGATGGGG
>PIJE02003158.1:32319-39819 GCA_002895965.2 Coryphaenoides rupestris | reverse complement strand
AAATGTTTTAAAAACCCCCCTGACCTTCTCTCTCAGCACCCCGGCGCCCTCGCAGGTGCAGCCACGTCATTGTCAATTAACCGCGTCTTAATGGCGGGAAGGATTGTTGAGCAAAGGCCCACAGGCGTTCCCGTGGCACCGTGACACATCATTAGGTTTACTGTCTTCTGTGATGTGCTGAGATTGGGAGATCAAGTGAAGATACCAGCAGCAAGACGTGTCTACGATGGTCTCCGCAGAGGCTGTCTGCACCACGCTGCACCAGGCAGCGAGGTGTTATAAGGTCCCCCTTATAACACCTCGCATGGAGAAAGATGAGTTTGTGTGCCGAATGAAATGGGTCACACCTTACAAAAGGAAAAAATTGCAAAGATTATTATCTGGTACACGGTTTTCTGTCGGGAAACGGCATCCGTCGCTTAATCCTTTATCGTTATATTCTGTGGCTGCAGACACATTGAACATTGACGACGGACTCGAAAAAAGTTATTTTAGTCAACGTCAAATTCTTTTTTTGTGTGCGCCCAAAAACTAATTTCTGGTCTCTTGAACGCCGTCAGACGAAGACCTCCTCGTCGATGCGTTCTCTCCGGTTATTTTTCCGTTTCTAACCAAGTCATCCGAGACTTATGAATCATTCAGACATTGTACTCTCACTCATTCCCACTTAGTTGGCCCGCACTTCACCTCACAGTAGTTACCGAACGGGGGCTCATTCTCAATGCGTCGAGCGCAACGCTGAAATCCGAGCGCATAAGACAATTAAAAGGCGTCTGACGAATAACAACACGGAAAACATGAATATTCGGCCTTCGCGCCACGAAAAGGTAGCGAGCTCATCTTCTATTGAGACGAGCCGATGCAAACACGCCGCCGTTTGAATCGACGTATGAAATATGGACGGAGAGTGCTTACGGAGCCGAGCCAGAAGTGTTTTAAGGTCGCTCTAAATATTGAACCATGAAAATTACTTGAATAAATATTCATAAAATTCATTATATCATTATCTGGGCCGTACTGGGTTTCCCCATAGAGCTTTATGTTAAATAGCATTGCAAAGATTACTTATTCATAAAGCGTGCATAGACATATAGTATGTGCGAGGTTGTGTTTTCAATGAAGACAGATAGATTTGAAATTCAAATTAGTAGTTTTAGTATTAGCAGTATAGCATTCGGATGTCAATGCATGATATCATACTGTTGCATTATTTCTGCATATGCTACACTACACTGTGTTCCACACTATATGAACTGTTATTGTATTATTATCGTTATTAAGTTCCTATTCTGTGCTCAATGGGCGGTAGGGAATACTGGTGAACACCAAGTGTTATTTAAGCCACTTCGTTTTTTTATGTGCAATCAATTTCTCAGACTTAAAGAAACATTCATGTCCAGCACAGTTGTCTTAGAATGTGTGCTCGACTCGTTTGTTGTTTTCTTTGTCTTTACAAATGTAGGTCTGTGGCGCTAATGGCTATCGTACCCTTGAGAATCTTAAGACCATTTTGTAATTGGAAAGCCAAGATTAATTGAAGCAGGCACTTTTATTTATGTGAGATTTTCGTATAAATAAAAGATGTTCGTCCAGCCATCCCAAAAACAAATCTGGAGTACATGTCAAGATCGAGCGCGCGTTTGCGAAGAGGAGTACGGAAATTTTGCCAGTGGGAAAATATTGAATTTTGTCAAGGCCTGTTCTTATAAAATCTGCCCACAATAACTGGTTTTTTTTAGAAACGCACCCAAGCCAAGAGAAGAATGAATATTTTTGTGGTGTGGAAATTAATTTATTGTGCCAGGAACGGCACACAAGCATAAATAAGACTCCTTTCCCCGCGTCCCTGTGGGTCACATGTATGCCAACTGGCTCGACGGGTGAGCAGCATGAGCGGTCTATCTACCAGAACACCTCAAACCGCTTTTACTTTCACTGCAAACTGTCCCGGCGCTGAAATACTGGAAATCCACGAAACAGCGGCGTTCCCAGTTGGAGCGGGCGTTCTTCAAGTGACATTGAACATGATCAGCGCAGTGTCGCTCGCCTGTGTGGTTTCAGCGACAAGGAACCCGGGGTGGGTTGTACAGTATGTGTTCGTAATCATCACCGAGCTTCACAATTAAACATTTGGGAAATCTCTCCCGGCGTACAGCCTTGCCACAGAGGTGTCATCATCACAGGAACAACACCGGTGTCGCTCACAACACTAATTATGAGTCTGCCGCTTTTATGCACCGTGGCGCGGGAAGTCGACTAAGCCAGCGAAGATAAAATGTGAATTATAGCCGCCTTTATAACGCTTTTATTTTTTTACAATACCTTGTAAAAAGCGCAATACAAAATAAATGCATTATTATTATTATTATTATTATTATTATTATTATTAAGTACCCCGAAGTAAACCTGAACAATTCTTAATCAGTAAATCCGCTTTGAAGGGGAACTTACAGAGAGAAGGACATTTGACGGACAGACAGCACTTTGGTTTGTCCTCGTTCTCATTGTTATGTTGAACGTTCAAGTTCCTGCACGGGGTTCCCTTTCCCTGGCCGACGTCGCAGAGCTGGAGAACCGGAGCGTGGATGTGTTGAGGTGGTCGGATGAGGAACTCTCCGATCTTCCCATTGTCGGCGCATTGCACCAGTAGTGTGTTTGCAAGCTGGCGGTTGTGACGATCACACCACAATAAATTATTTAATATGCACTTCATTGCAATCTGTGTGCACACTGTTTGGAAAAGTGTGTATAATACAAACTTAATGTATATACTGTATATATTTAATCAACTCATTGCAACTCAGAAATCTCCCATGACCCCGTCTGCAAACCACCACAAAAAACACAAAGACATGAAACACGCAAGAAAGCACACAAATAACGTCGTAATGTGAGGACAGATTTCTACAAAAGGTTAAGGACATTATAGTATGAAACACCATTCAAAAATAACTTAAGAAGCACAAAAATAATCTTTAGAATGTCCACTTCTTGACCCAATGACAACCGGTTAATGTTTCTCATGTGTGCTTCCAGTTACTGACCAGTTACATGAGCGTTGTTGTTGTCTCTTCCTGCTGTGACATAACAACATAGTGTTGCCGTCCGCAATGTCGGGCTTCATTAAATGAAAAGACCCCGAGTCACAGTGTGGATATGGAGAGTTTCACGGTCCCGCCAGACGGCTTCACTTTGGACTTTATCGCCGTTTGAAAAGGACAAGGCGGCGTGATTATTCCAGCTCTCTAATTGCCCGACATCCCCGAAACGAAACGACCAAAGGCAGCCGGGTCTGTTCTGTTTCTTACATCTTGCGCCTGAGTCACCCTGTGGAGAGCGTGTGTGTGTGTGTGTGTTGGAATCACCGCCTCGTGAGAAGTTGTGTAACGGGTGACCCCTGTCGTGTCGCGCTGGAAACCCACAACCACTTCCAGACACGCGATTACAAGACAGACGCGTCGTGTAGAGTGTGTGTGTGTGTGCAGCGCAGCGATCTCACGGCTTTGAAAGTCGTGTCGTGTGTGTCGGCGGGGGGCCTCTCTCTCTCAGCCTTTCTGTTTGACCGCATAGAATTCAGAATGTTTTGTTCAACGCTCAACAGAGAAGACGTAATTGTTGCTCTTTGTCATTCGCAAAATACGCACATGCCCACACACACACACACACAACACACACAACTAGCACACACACTAACAGACACACACACACACACACACACACACACACACACAAACGTTTTGTTTGGGTGGACGGATCGTAATGTGCCCAAAGTCATTCCCGCTGGCGTCCGAGCCGTCACAACCCCACCGTCTCTGTGGATCAATTGCCTCCAAATCTTTATGAATTATTAATGCCCACATTCACCGTTTTTTTTACTGATGGGAAAATCATTTTGGATGGATTTTTTTTTCTTCTGGAGTTCCGATGAATTCATCAGTTGTTTAAGGCATCAATACTATTTTCCAGATATGGCCCGGAGCCCAAGAAACACTGATCAGGAATCCTGACTCGGTGACATTGCCCTTGTGACCTTGAGCCGGATACTTAACCCAGCGCGCGTCGATACATATTCATGGCTGTCTCTCTCGCCCACACACACACACACACACACACACACACACACACACACACACACACACACACACCCGTGTGTGTGTGTGTGTGTGTGTGTGTGTGTGTGTGTGTGTGTGTGTGTGTACGCTGAGCGCTAAGTACACAGGACAGCAACGTGCTACCGGCAGCACGTGGTAGCAGCAGTGGTAGCACACTTAAAAAGCCACCGGTGCTGTTAGAGCCACTGATTTCTATCGCTGTGTTTTTTTTTAAGAGCTAAGACTGTCGATGTGGCTTACATTAGATAATGTGTGGGTTTTTTTAAATAAAGGCAATTGGTAGAGCTTAAGGAGGTTTATATTGCTGCTCTTTGCCAGGGGAAGGAAGAAAAAAAAACCCACATTGATGGAGCTTAATTAACTTTACGTTTAATTCCTCGTCTTTATAAAGCTAAATGAAAAGACGATCCCCGGGTGAATATCCCCGTGCTAATTCCGCCGAAAATGGACTCGGGGAGACAAACGATCTTGTTAGCTTTATGTCAGGGGCGGGGCCAATCGAGGCGCTGAATGGATGATTGACGGCTCTGTTTGTGCGCGGGCCAGGGGGGCCCGGGCCAGCAGGGGGATGAATAGAGCTCGGCCCCAGCATCGCCCGGCGGAGATCAATAGGCTAAAGTGTCAGCTAAGCGCAACGGCTTCACCCTTCAGCTACCTCTTGATCAGTGATAAACGCCCGAGGTAGCTCGGTTTGGGAAAAGTGGTATTTTTTAATTTGTCATAATGTATCATGTCATGTTTTCAGATTATAAAAGGAGAGAAAAAGAATGACTCCTAGATATTATTTTATTATCCGGCATTTCCTTGAAGAAAAATATTTTTCCGCTGAGTCTCTGTGGACCTTGATAAGAGCGAGGCAATATCAACAGCAGGATATTAAAAACCCATGTTCAAAGATTTAGCACTCCAATATTGGGAAGAGGAATTTCAAAATAAACCAACTGGCCTCGTTCACTGGGTAAAAAGTGTGACCATTCCTTTCAGGGGCCTCCATTTTTACCAGGAGCAGCAGCAGTGTGTGAATAATTAGCCATTAGAGGTCATGTCAAAATCCACCCGTTTGTGACATCACAAGTGGGCGGGGACCCGGAGCAACTGGGTTCCGATCCACCGGTTTGGCGGGTGGAGCTATCCGCCACCTACACTCCGCACTCGCGACGTGACAAATAGGGAGATTTGGCACGGGCATGGGCACGGTGAATCAAATCCACACCCGGCGGTGAAATCGTGGGCATTTTATTGGGGGGGGGAAAAAAGCGTCCTTTTTTTACTATAACCGCAACAAGATGTAATGGCCGCCACCTCCGACCGCCGGTGCAAAAGTGGGGAAGTGGGAGAGAAAGCGACAAAGGCAGCAAGAAAAAAATAATAATTACAACAACCACCCACGACCACTCTATGGCCCGCCGTGCCGAGCAGTAAGCAAAGCCCCATCACCTCTCTGGGGACCTATCAGCGTCTGGGGCCGGTAACAAATGGCTTAACTGGCCAGCTCCTCAGTGGTGACTACGGCGGGGGAGAGAGAGAGAGAGAGAGAGAGAGAGAGAGAGAGAGAGAGAGAGAGAGAGAGAGAGAGAGAGGTCCGTTGGGAATGACTTGTAAACCAAACACATCACCGCGTTCAATGTGTAGCCTTATTCATCTAATCACCGACTCGTTCACCGGCCCTCGGAGACAGCTAACTGCGCCGGCGCCGAGCGAAAACCCGGACCCGGCGGAGAATGACAGCGAAGGCTCATCGCGAGGAGTGTTTTGAGATAAATAAAACATTTTTCTCCGGTTATATTTGACATGTTGACATAATTTATTTTTAAAAGTTGAACAACAAGGGTGTGTTTTTTGTTTTACCCGCCTCATCTCTGTACCAGTATATTTAGGTGGGAAAACGGCAGCCATTTATTGTTTGTTACGTTTCAAAGCTTCCAGTCCCTGACACGAGCGGCGCGGCGGTGATGAGGGGCCTTGTACTGGCGGAGGATGAGTCTTTGGAGCGATTTCAGCTCTACCCATCGAGGCAGGATTCTCTCAGCCATCTGCTTTATTAGAGCTAGTGTGTGTGTGTGTGTGTGTGCGCGTGTGCGTGTGTGTGTGCGTGTGTGTGTGTGTTGTGTGTGTGTGTGTGTGTTGTGTGGTAAATGGATTTGGTTTTTTTTAATACCATTGCTTTGATTTGATTTTGATTTTGCTTGATTCTTAATGTCACGCAGGTTGAAATAGTGGCAAATTTACTACAAATCTGGTGATAAGTCCAATTTTAAAAGATAGCTGGAACCTTTAAACCTTTAACGTTACTGTGCATTTTCACAGTTGTTGCAGTGCTGCAACATCGTCAATGTTGTCTATCTATCTATCTATCTATCTATCTATCTATCTATCTATCTATCTATATATCTATCTATCTATCTATCTATCTATCTATCTATCTATCTATCTATCTATCTATCTATCTATCTATCTATCTATCTATATCTATATCTATATACTGTATGTATTTATGCTAGACAACCTTGACTGTGAGCATAAGATGAGCCCTCTCAAAAGCAGCAGTAAATATATTTTTCTTTCTTAAAATTGTGTTAGCGTTCACGCTCGCACTAAAACTGCTCACACTAAAACGTTGGGCATATTTATAGCGTGACTCATAAACATAAGTCACAAACAGCTATTTAGTCATTGTAAATGAAAGTTCGGAAATAGAATCTGAATCTGTAGGCTACAGGGTCTGCATCTAACACATCTGGCTTTTTGTGTTTAATTTCTCCATTTCTCTTTGTTTATTGCTTTCGATACAAATAAACATCTGAATACGATTTAAACAAATATATTCTTTCCGAGCTACTTTTCGCTCGAAATATGAACATTTTAGAGAGGAAGATAATGTTGCTGGCCTTGTCACAATTTCCAACTCCACTGACTGAGCCAATGAAAAATGATTTTGTGACGGCAACTCAATGTTCTCCGGTCCTTTTGTGAGCGGATTTATTGCGACGATTTTTCTGTGGTCGTCTCAGGGTCCAAACAACTTGATAAAGATGTGATTAAACGTTATCAGACTAAATTAGACGTCGTCGCTCCAACGTCTACCAATCAAAACATCCACTCCGCTGACGTCCGCAATTGACGGCCACCCGACGCTGGGTCGCTTTACTTCAGCTGGGAGAGGGATGAGGTACGCTGGCCGTGCGTCATTTTCATACATGAAGACTCTGCTATCCGATTAGCCACACCTCCTGAAACTCACCAAATCTCAGAGTTTGTTCCCCTTTTTTTTCCTCTTGACCTCTTGACATCCCCATTGGTCCGTTCAGACCTCAGACCTCATTGGTCGTCCTCGATCTCAAATCCATTCGGTGTTGCCAGCGTAATTGATCTCAGTCTCAGTGCCTCC
>PIJE02003158.1:19900-28423 GCA_002895965.2 Coryphaenoides rupestris | reverse complement strand
GGGGCCATTAAGGTGCCAGTAGTGTCGCCAGGGTTCCCGGCGACACTACACTGGCACCTTGGGGGCTTCTCTGACCCTCGACGGGGACGCAGAAGGGCTCCCCGGGGACCCACCGGAGCCAACGGCCGCAGAGATGGACCGTCTCCCCCCCCCCCCCCCCTCCCAGCTCCCGGCCCTTTCCTCACCCCGGTGGCAGCGATGGTCGTCGGTGGGACCCGGCAGAGGACAGCCTCACCGCTGGCAGCCAGTATAGCAGTCCAAGGCCACCGCCCCCCCGATTGCTCCGGGCGGGTGTGGGCGGGGTTAATGCCTCATGGCCCCTGGTGGACGGCCGCTCCAACAGGGCTACAACTGCGCTATGATGGATTCAAACGGTTGGATTCCGTTTGAATCCATCACAGTTTATCTGATTCGCGTGACGAGAGAGAGAGAGAGAGAGAGAGAGAGAGAGAGAGAGAGAGAGAGAGAGAGAGACAGAGAGAGAGAGAGAGAGAGAGAGGTCCGTCGGGAATGACTTGTAAACCAAACACATCACCGCGTTCAATGTGTAGCCTTATTCATCTAATCACCGACTCGTTCACCGGCCCTCGGAGACAGCTAACTGCGCCGGCGCCGAGCGAAAACCCGGACCCGGCGGAGAATGACAGCGAAGGCTCATCGCGAGGAGTGTTTTGAGATAAATAAAACATTTTTCTCCGGTTATATTTGACATGTTGACATAATTTATTTTTAAAAGTTGAACAACAAGGGTGTGTTTTTTTGTTTACCCGCCTCATCTCTGTACCAGTATATTTAGGTGGGAAACGGCAGCCATTTATTGTTTGTTACGTTTCAAAGCTTCCAGTCCCTGACACGAGCGGCGCGGCGGTGACGAGGGGCCTTGTACTGGCTGAGGATGAGTCTTTGGAGCGGTTTCAGCTCTACCCAATCGAGGCAGGATTCTCTCAGCCATCTGCTTTATTAGAACGAGTGTGCGCGTGTGTGTGTGTCTGTGTGTGTGTGTGCGTGTGTGTGTGCGCGTGTGTGCGTGTGGTACATGGATTTGGTTTTTTTTAAATACCATTGCTTTGATTTGATTTAGATTTTGCTTGATTCTTAATGTTACGCAGGTTGAAATAGTGGCAAATTTACTACAAATCTGGTGATAAGTCCAATTTTAAAAGATAGCTGGAACCTTTAAACCTTTAACGTTCCTGTGCATTTTCACAGTTGTTGCAGTGCTGCAACATCGTCAATGTTGTCTATCTATCTATCTATCTATCTATCTATCTATCTATCTATCTATCTATCTATCTATCTATATATCTATATCTATATACTGTATACTGTATGTATTTATGCTAGACAGCCTTGACTGTGAGCATAAGATGAGCCCTCTCAAAAGCAGCAGTAAATATATTTTTCTTTCTTAAAATTGTGTTAGCGTTCACGCTCGCACTAAAACTGCTCACACTAAAACGTTGGGCATATTTATAGCGTGACTCATAAACATAAGTCACAAACAGCTATTTAGTCATTGTAAATGAAAGTTCGGAAATAGAATCTGAATCTGTAGGCTACAGGGTCTGCATCTAACACATCTGGCTTTTTGTGTTTAATTTCTCCATTTCTCTTTGTTTATTGCTTTCGATACAAATAAACATCTGAATACGATTTAAACAAATATATTCTTTCCGAGCTACTTTTCGCTGGAAATATGAACATTTTAGAGAGGAAGATAATGTTGCTGGCCTTGTCACAATTTCCAACTCCACTGACTGAGCCAATGAAAAATGATTTTGTGACGGCAACTAAATGTCCTTTTGTGAGCGGATTTATTGCGACGATTTTCTGTGTCGTCTCAGGTCAAACAACTTGATAAAGATGTGATTAACGTTATCAGACTAAATTAGACGTCGTCGCTCCAACGTCTACCAATCAAAACATCCACTCCGCTGACGTCCGCAATTGACGGCCACCCGACGCTGGGTCGCTTTACTTCAGCTGGTAGAGGGATGAGGTACGCTGGCCGTGCGTCATTTTCATACATGAAGACTCTGCTCTCCGATTAGCCACACCCTCTGAAAACTCACCAAATCTCAGAGTTTGTTCCCCCTTTTTCTTCCTCTTGACCTCTTGACATCCCATTGGCCCGTTCTAGACCTCAGACCTCATTGGTCGTCCTCGATCTCAAATCCCATTCGGTGTTGCCAGCGTAATTAGAAATCTCAGTCTCAGTCCAACACACACACACCACACACACACACACACCACACACACACTACGCGAGTTGGGCCGGATAATATCATTCGGTGGTCTCCCGGCTCTACTGGAGGGGCGGCTAAATTGCATGTCCTGAGACCCCCCCCCCCCACCCCGACACACACACCACCACACACGCACGCACGCACGGCACGCACGGCACACACACACACACACACACACCACACACACACACACACACACACACACACACACACACACACACACACACACACACACACACACTACACGACAATCAGAGGTGCTTCAGCCCTGATTGCAGTACAAGTACAGTATTGTAACCAATGGCCAGACCTGTGAAATGTTTCTTTAGTGAATTCTGTCTCCGTGTAAAGTTAAAATCGTGGTTGTTTTTGATTCTTTGTGCAGCGGAGAACATTATTTGTGTTCTTGGAGCCACTAGATGATATATGTATGTAGGAAGATCTCTGAATGTAGAAATATGAAAGCAATAATGTACTTCAATATTAATAACACAATATACGTTTCAATATTGTCGTGGCAACATTTAAATTTTGCCACGAGGGGATGTCGGGGGATATTGCTTTTGTACTTTTACAATGTGGTTAAGCAAATAGAATATGGGGATGTTTAGGTAGTATAAGGGTGTAATGATTTAATTTAACACTTAATTTTAAGAACTTTGGGTGGCCACTGGAGGAACGATATTTTAGATATAATAAGCCCACATCTACAACGGGCAACAAGAAGAGATAATATAATCTTCTTTACTTTCAAAAACGTTAATGAATTAACATTAACACGAAGCGTACTTAACATCAGCCGTCATTCCTGGAGCGCGTTTCTCTCGGTCTAAGTGAGCGCGGTTTAAATCGCCGACGCTCATTTCGTACGGAAAAGTCATAAAATAGTTTTCAGACGGCCGTGAAATGTCAATAAAACTCCACGGTGACCTCACCACACAGAAGGTCGTCTAAAACCTCCGCCGTCGCGTACTTTCAAAAGCGAAGACCCACAGAGGCTCCCGAGACAAAAAACAAAACCATCACGCTTTTCTTTTGACCTTCATTCTGTCTCCTTCCCAAATGTGACAAACAAACTCGCCTCGGAGATTTGCTTAGGTGCTGCCCTCCACGGTACTTTGAATCGCTCATTTGAATTTGCACTCTGGCCCCATTTTGTTTAAAGCATTCTGCCGGCTTCCATCTCGTTGTAAAGGTGTCATAGTCAATGCGTATTAGGGAAAGCGCCGTTCGGCCGGTATCGGACAGGGGGGCGATCCGGCGCCGGTATCCATTCAAATCAAATCAAATGTCTCAACTATCGAATAAGTGACGCCGACGCGAAGGGTGAATATAAAGAGACGTTGAGGAGGATGACTGGTGTCACGGTTTTTGACGTGGGGGCCGCGCTCGCGTACATTCGGCGCAATTTGAAGTGAAGGCCGTCGACGTGTCATTGAATAACTGGATGTAAGGTTATCCCGGAGTCCTGAGCTCTGCCCACGAGACCACCTGAAGGGCCGCTGACATTTCTCTATATATAGCCGCCATGTGTTCCTCCCATGCCGCCAGTCTATAACAAGCCTCCAAGCCTCCCGTGCCTTTAAGCTTCACTTCCTAAAAATACCTCGCAGGACTTTTCTTTTTTTTTTTTCTCTTTCCATCAATGCAAATGAGCCGCAGGCCTCTTCATTTGCGTACCCGAGCAGGAGTGGTGAAGACGGCGTCGAAGCGCGCCGAGGGTTGGTCATTTGGGGCCGAGGTAGATTATAACAACACCGAAGCTCTACATACCAACATCTCTGCCTCCCCCCCCCCCCGTCAAAAGCCCGCCAGAGCAATCCAAAAGGTCAGAAGGTGGCTTGCTCGCGATTGTTTTCTGTTTAAAATGATGTTATGCGGTACATATTACCTACAAATGGCTGGCTTGCACTTCCACGCCGTTCTCTTCTCTTTTGTGGAGTCATACTCAGAATTATTTATACGTCTCCTGTGTGTGTGTGTGTGTGAGTGTGTGTGTGTGTGTGTGTGTGTGTGTGTATGTGTGTGTGTGTGCTGGTGCAGGGTGTATGCCACTTTTTTAATGCCGCAGTTGGTTGGTTGTGTGCGCGTGTACGTGTACGTGGATGTGTAAAATACGACGCGTCCTCCCGCTCTTCTCACGAGCGACGACGCAACATATATCTCCCGTAATGAGCTTCTTTTACCGACATGTCGACCCCTCTCCTCGCTAACACACACACACACACACACACACACACACACACACACACACACACACACACACGGGCGCAGCGCGTCAAGGTTTCCTAATGTGGTCGGTTAGCACGCCGGCGCCGCTGTTCTGTTCTGTTCTGTTCGCCGGCCCAGTTTTACACCGCAGCAGCGCAGCAGGCAAGCTATCCCCGGACGCTGTGCATTATCCACATCTAATTAAGTCCTCACGTGTCCATAATGAACCACATTACACCCTGGAGGGGAGGGGCCGGTAAGTAAGTCAGACTTAAGTATTGAGTCAAAGCTTCGACCGTGAGGAGAGTGAGAAGAGAGACAACTGAGAATAGAAGAGTGTGTGTGTGTTAGAGTTGTGTGTGTGTGTGTGTGTGTGTGTGTGTGTGTGTGTGTGTGTGTGAGGTGTGTGTGTGTGTGTGTTTTGGGTGTGTGTGTGTGTGTGTGGTGTGTGTGTGTGTGTTTGGGGTGTGTGCATGTGTGTCTGCAGTGTGTGTGTGTGTTTTTGAATCATGCCTATGATGGTTATTTAAGATTGGCTAATTAACCCAGAATAAATCAGGGCAGCACGGTAACCACACAGGAACACACACACAGGTCAAACATATAGTTGTTGCCGTTCGAGTGGAGGGGTTCAATGAGGCGGGGACAGAGGCATGGCTCTTTCTGCTGTGTTATCTTGCCTTTCTCTGCGGCGTTGTCGTGGTCAATGACACCTGTGTGTGTTGCGCTGTGGGTTGTCTGTGTCTCGAACCTGGTGGACATAGACCGTCCCATCGTTGTCCTGTGCTCACAGGCGGTCCCGTGTGTTGGTGGCAGTGTGGGGCGCATAGTCACGGTGATGCACTAAATTCCGAATTCACCTAGTGTTTGTGTGCGTATGAGTTCGTTGTGTCGCTCGAGCTCTAAAGTAAGGGACAGAGGGATGGCTGAGCGGTCATGTAGTAAAGATGGAGATGGAGGGAGAGAAGATGGAGGATGGGGACAGACTTGGACACAGCACTCGCCTGACAGCAGGATGTGGATGAGAGAGAGAGGAGAGAGGAGAGAGAGAGAGGAGAGAGAGATGAGAGAGAGAAGAGAGAAGGGGAGGGGAGGAGAGAGGGAAGAGAGAGGAGAGAGAGGAGAAAGGGAGAGAGAGAAGAGAGAGGAGAGAGGAGAGAGGGAAGGGAGGAGAGAGAGAGAGAGAGAGGAGAGAGGAGAGAAGAGGAGAGAGAGGAGAGAGGAGAGAGAGGAGAGGGAGGAGAGGAGGAGAGAGAGAGAGGAGAGGAGAGAAAGAGAGGAGAGAGAGAGGAAGAAGAAGGAGAGAGAGGTAGGAGAGAGGAGAGAGAGAGGAAGGCACGTGGGCGTTCCGCAAGAAGAGCGGGTCTGGAATGCCTGGGAGCTTTCGCCATAGGACCACACCCGGTCTGGTCTCCAAGCCTTGTTGCCCTGTCACTTTTAGTCCCATTCCTAGTGATACTTCCGGAATCACTTCCTGGGATTGACATAAGATGTCCGCTTCCCTCCTATAATCCTGGAATACTCCTGAATCGACTGAATTAGGTAATGGGAGTGTGGACACGCCCCCCCCTTGTGTTTCCGAAATGTCTTCTACATGCCTGGAGACGCTTCCCCGCGCCTAAGAACTGCGAACCGAGGCGTGTGTGTGTGTGTGTGTGTGTGTGTGTGTGTGTGTGTTCGCTAGAGAGGCCTGGGGAGAGAAGAGAGACAAGAGAGAGAGAGATGGCGCCGCGGGCCCCCCACCCGCGCGGCCTCCCGCCTCTCCCGGCGGCGCGGCGATCGTGACCCGCTCGTTTTTAATAAAACACCTCCACGCTCCGCGGCGCCACGTCTCCGTCTCTCCCACCGTCAACAAGACAACAGACACACGGACACGGACACACGGACACACGGACACGGACACACGCCTCACACACGGAATACTCAATCAGCGGAGTACGGAGATGACAGAAAGACAGCTGTCTCTGATTCACCTGCACGCTACCGTGTAACCTCACCTCACACACACACAGGAACACACACACGCACACACACACACGCACACACGCACGCACGCACACACACGCATGGTCGGTGACACGCACAAAGCATGGAATTCACATTAATGAGAGCGCTTGTTTTTGCCGCACGGAGACGAGATATTTGAAGCATTTATTAAATTATTATTCTATTTATTTATTCATCTAGTCAGTCAGTCATGGGGGTTTTTTTTTTCATGGCTGAGAAGCTCAGTGTAATTTCATTAGCGCCCACCCTCACAGCCACGACATTGCTGAAAGGGTTTAAATCTCCTCAAACATTATACCAAAAGACAAAGTCAAACTGGAGCGAGAAGGGAGACCAAAAAACAACCAACACATACACACAACCACCAAAAAACAAAAAGATAGCAACACAAACAACGACATTGAAATACACCACGGGAACGATGAGAATTGAAACACAGCGATCGTGTTTAATGTAGCCGTTACTGCCTCCACCTTCCACCCTTACAAGCTCCGCTGGTGGTGGTTCCAGGGAGAGACGTGAACTGGTGATACACAATTTTACGATGTAGTGCACACATGCATGGTGCTAGACACACACACGACAAATCGGACACACCACACGACGTACCATGGCACACAATCGCAACACCATCGCGATGCGACGTACAGCGGCGCACTCAGGCATGTCAGAGACCTTCGCGTGGTGCTAGTGCACATGCACATACAGCACTAGTTCGTAGGGCACGAGGGCGGGACACAGGGACAGCGGGCAACAGGAGGAGGAGGGTCACACAACACACGAGCGCTTGTCATTCCTCGAGGCGGCGACACAACAAGGCCTACGCAACGGCGGCCCAGCCACGCTACCGAGCCATCCGGTCGGTCCGCTCGAGCCCCGGGGCCCTAGCATCCCAAGAGCCATCGGGAACCTGAGCGTATCGGAGGGTCGGAGTTTATGCGGGCGTGTTCCAAGGGGTCTAGGGATTGTAGTCCTCAGTTCCTCAGCTGTAGTTGCTGTCATTCCTATGCAAAGGACCAACGTAGAATCCCCGTTCGTGTAAGCGAACGCAAATATATATGCCAACTACTCAAGGTTATTAATTGACACCATACAGATATCAAACAGAACACTCATTGTACCCCCAGTTTGTTTAGGGATGCGCATTTTTTTCTCTCCGCTACGGAAAATAAATGTAACGGGCGGAGGGACTGCGGCCGGCGTTCAGCTCACCGCCCAAGGGTGCTGGGTTCCATCACCTGTGTCTACAGACCGTAGGAACTGTGGGAACGCTCGAGCAAGGTGATTCACCTCGATATATACCACACACACACACACACACACACACACACACACACACACACACACACACACACACACACACACACACAATGTGCCTCACATAAGACGAAACACACAAAAAAACAAACATTATCGAGGCTAATCCCGCAAAAGGATATTTGTTCATATAGATGAATAATAGAAGGGTAATAGATGCATCCAATTTTAGCTAAGTTTAGGCACCACTCTTGTGTTCTGCACGCCCCCCCCCCGTCTGTGTCCAGAGAAACCCACATTCATACATTCTGAGCCACGGGAGGCCAGAAAGAACCACACTCTCTCTTTCTCTCACCTCTCTTTCTCTCACTGTTGTCTTCTCGCCCAGTCCTCTCTTTCACACTGTCTGTCTGTCGATCTCTCTCTCTCTCTCTCTCTCTCTCTCTCTCTCTCTCTCTCCTCTCTCTTTTCTCTCACTGTTGTCTTCTCGCCCAGTCCTCTCTTTCACACTGTCTGTCTGTCGATCTCTCTCTCTCTCTCTCTCTCTCTCTTCTCTCTCTCTCTCTCTCTCCTGGGGAGGTTGTAATTCAATTCACTGAATACACTTCAGGGAGGAGGGGGGAGTGGTGCTAGCCTCCGCTAGCACCCCCCCCAACACCACACGCTCTCTTTATTTATTTTTGTGCTGTATTTTTTTTAATTGCCTTCCCAGAATGTGACGTGACTGCAGTTTTCATTGGGCTTGAGACTGCAAGGCAGGGTTTGGAGCAGGGGGAGGGGGGGCGGGGGTTTTGCTCGTGCC
>PIJE02003158.1:9900-14900 GCA_002895965.2 Coryphaenoides rupestris | reverse complement strand
TGTGTGCATGTGTGTGTGTGCTTGTGCGTGTGTGTGCGTGTGTGTGTGCGTTTATTCCTAAATATGCTAAGCAAAACGCGAGGTCCACACAGCTATTGATGCCCGTCCGCACTTTTACAAAGCACATAAACACAAATAATTAGGTTATAAGACAGAGACCCAAGAAAGACATTATTGTGAAAGGAAGACACCGGTTTATATCACAACATGTGCCATGATGGGGGTTGTGTTTTTTAGAGACTATAAAATAGAACTGAGATTTAACCATAGCTCTATTACACATACAGTAAATGCAGCTAGAGTCGTGGAGACGGCGTGTGTGTTAGTTACATACATGTGTAAACACACGTTACACACGCGGTACGTCTGCCATGTTTTTATTGTCGCATATCCGATTGTTATTAACGAGCGCGACACACCTCTCCGATCTCTCCGAGCTCGTTAGCACGTCAGCCCCGGCAGACATCGACGCAAAACGATGACGACGCAAACGCTCAATTTTCTTTCTTTTTTTTTTTTTCCTACTTAATTGGCGAGCGGGTTTCGGCTGGTTAGTCCTCCTCGGTGGGCGGATTCAAATCACAAAACGCAGGTGTTTATATATCGGGACGTTTAAGAGTCATTAGCATAACTCATCGCCTTAAATTGTTTCCTTAAACAAAACGGGAGGATGTGGACCAAGCCTCGGTAGACGCGCCTGGCGAGCTCGCTAGCGTATTAGCGCGCTAGCCTTGGCAGACACATGCAACACGCGTTCTTTTTTTTTTTTAAATCTAATAATCGTCACGTTGCAGCGTTTAATTAGCACGGCGGCCCTAGTGTTCGCTCCCGGGTGGAACTTGTTAGCGTCTTAGCATGCTAGCCTCGGCAGACGTGACGGCGACGGTTCCAGCGCGTCAGTTCCAGCCCCAGCGGTCGGGAAGACGCGGCGGGAAATCGACCCGCGAGGTCGTCGGAGCGCGAGAGAGAAAACCGACGTGAGATTAAACGGCCGCGACTCCAATGGTGACGTGGATATGGAGTCCCCAACAGCTATTATTCTTTGTTTGTTCATTTATTATTATTATTATTATTATTTTTATTATTATTATTGTATCAACATACACACAGAGCAGAGTTCTCAACTGTGTTATTGGTTACTATTTGCTCTTTCATATAATTATGTCATAACTTCATTGAAGCCATTATTATTATTATTAGATCCTACCTCAGCTCCTAACAATGTGTAACCTTGTGCAACCCCTCCAGTGAAAAAAAACACTGTTTGTGACAATTGTGATAAATAACATACATCTTCGAAACGCTAAAAGCAGCTTGAGATTAAACGACTGTACGGCACGCTAAGGTGTAAGAAATCAGAGGAAATGTTCGGCAACGACGCACCGCTTGCGAATAAAACTAATGAAAAGTTTCACGACATGCAACATAAAACAAAATAACGGAATGAAAGAAACAGCCCGACATTAGCATAGCAGCCAAATAAAAGACAATACAACAACTAATCAGAATATGCGTCAAAACAAATGGGCTCGGGCTCAGACACACAGAGTAGGCTACAACTCAACTTCAGTTCAAAACAATCAAAATCAAATCAGCATGGGGGCTCAGAAATGTTAACGTTAAAAGTGAATACGCCGATAATATGAAATACTGGTGAAGAATATGAGTCTGGTGCAACCAGAGCCACCGGTTGGGCAGCTGGCTCACCTGCCAGGAGCTGGACTGATGCGGAAATAAGCCTTAAACATACGCAAATATTCAAATATTGATTTAATATCTACAGTAGTTCTCATTCCTGCTGGTCTCTTTTTTTTACTGTAAATATTGTAAATATTCAGAGTATTTAGTTATCTGTGGTATTCGTTTGCACATTCCACTGAGCGTCGTATGTGTACATGACAAATAAAGTTCTTGAAATCTTGACTCTTTCCACTGTGGGGTCGCCGCTCGTGCGCTTCGGTCGCCGCCGACGCTTTTATCGCCGCGCTCCGTGTTTAACTGAGCGTGAGAGTGACACCAGAGAGTGATCTCTCACCTTGCCAAGTATTACCTCGCGATATTAACTTTCATCATCATGTGCAATATTCCTCATATCATGTGCAACACTACTCCTCATTACTACTTCTCAATACCATTGCCAACTTGTTTTGTTTTTCGAAATATCTTACAATACATCTTATATATTTCTTTCTTTTACGCTTGTTCACTGTCCATTTATTATTCTATTGATTTTATTCTCATGTTGTTGGTATTTTTGAGGCAAACCTCCTGCAAAAGAATTTCCGTCGGGATGAATAAAGCTCTTATCTTTTCTTACCTATTTGGTAGCATGTTATCATATGCTATCTGACAAATAGCACAGTGATAGATAGGATAGGTCTGCTCGTAGGCCTATGTCCTTTCACATGAGACGTTTGTGTTTAAAACGACAGCTTTTTGTTTAAAAAGCAGCTCTTCAGAGCAGCGACTGGGCCTCCATAGATAGAATTTTCATATTTCTCATCCCATTTTAACATCAAGCTGAAAGACATGCGCTTCGATGGAAACCTTAAATACTCGGTCAATAGCGCTGCATGTTTTATTGCAGAAGATGTACACTGATCAATAATCCACATCATCATTTATCCTGTTCCAAGCGTTGAGGTTTGCGACTATCTGCATGTTGGATCGCGGACCGCGCTCTCAGATGAATTCGCGCCGAATGATGTTCAGGGGAAATAAAAAAGCCATGTGTTGTGTGTTGTGTCATTTCAAGATCGAATTTCATAAAACCAATCAAAACTCAAGATGTTTCGCTTGTCCTCGTGAAGCCGTTTTCACTCAAAAAATCATAAAATCTCACGCGTGGACGGGACGGCGTACGACACACATTGAAACGTGCTACAGTATTAAACCCCAACTAAATGACATTTGGTTGACCACGCTTTATGAATAACTTATATTTGAGTTCTTAAAAAGTCTCAACTTGGGCCATTTAGCCACAGGCGTCAAAAGTAAATGTCCAATTAATTTGTTTCTGCTGTGTCTCTCCGCGCAGTACGGGCAGGAAATCCATCAAGCATGTCCTGCGAGTGGATATCACGGGAAATTCCTTAAGGACCTGGATGAATATTCCCCCCCCCCCACCCCCCCCCCTCCCCCCCCTTATTCGAATATCCCCAACAGGCCAGTCTACAAAGCCCTCGCACAACCCACCCTGCAGACTGAAACAAAGTTTTACACGTCCAATATTATTGCCGGGGAACGCAGTTTTGCCGTGCGCCGTATATTCCATTCAGTGTGTGTGTGTGTGTGTGTGTGTGTGTGTGTGTGTGTGCGTGTGTGTGTGTGTGTGTGTGTGTGCGTGCGTGTGATGTAATTGGCCGTATCCGACGTAGTAAACATTAAGGTTGGATAGCCCAATGAATGTTGTTATGAAAGTCAATAGGGCCTGGCAATTCAACATAAATTCATTCACAGGAGGGGGGGGGGGGTGTGAGGGGAAGGTGGGGGTACAGGTACGGGTGGTGTGGTGGCGGGTGGTGGTGTTGGTGGTGGTGGCGGTGGGTGGGGTGGTGAGGACAACAGGCCCAAAGGTCGTTTGTTCCACTAAAAATTAGTCTGGTAACAATTACACACCAGGTGCACCCGTCTCCCCTCATTTGTCGTGAACCTTGATTAGGAGGACTGCGGGGGCCGAGAGGCGATTACATGCATGGTCACTACTGGGTGCGCTCGCTGGGTGTTACTGTTGCACATTTATGGAGAGGGTTTTAGTGATGTGTGTGTTCTGTGTGTGTGGTGTGTGTGTGTGTGTGTGGTGTGTGGTGTGGTGGTGTGTGTTGTGTGTGTGTGTGGTGCACGTGCATGTGATCGTGGACTGTATGCGTGTGTGTGCGTGTGTGTGTGCGTGTATTGCGTGTATGTATGCGTGTGTGTGTGTGTGCTGTGCGTGTATGTATGCATGTGTGTGTGTGTGTGCGTGTGTTGCGTGTGTGTATGCGTGTGTGTGTGCGTGCAGTGTGTATGCGTGTGTGTATGCGTGTGTGTGTGAGTGTATGCGTGGACTATGTGCGTGTGTGTGTGTGTGTGTGTGTGTGCGTGTGCATGTATGCGTGTAATGTATGCGTGTGTGTGCGTGTGTGTGTGTGTCAGTGTGTATGTGTGTGTCTTTGTTTGCGTACGTGCCCATTTGCACACACATACCCGGTGTCATTTTGTGTGCACGCACATACATTTTTGATGATATTTACTGGCGAGGCTGAAGACTAAAAGTGTGAGAGAGGGAGAGAGAGAGAGAGAGAGAGAGAGAGAGAGAGAGAGAGAGAGAGAGAGAGTCGGGGTATTACACTCTTGCTGGCATTAAGGCGGGAAATCAAGTCATAGCGTGTTTGTTGTTTCACGGCGCCGCCGCTCAGGCCTAACATTGTGATGCAAATTGCGTCCATACGTCTCGCTCCGTCCCACTTTAGCTCAAGCCCAGCCCAGGGGAGCGCCTAGACTGCGCCGTGTTCCCCGTATTGACCCTCTACTTAAAGCCGCGCGTTGCCAGTTTTTTTTTTCCCCCCCCCCGCTCTTTTACATCGTCTGTTCCCAATCGTTGGGCGGCGGTTTGAAGTCATTTTCGCCGTACCGCAGAATCAGCAGCGAAAATGACTCTCTGGTGTCACTCACATTCTTTTTCGGTCAGCGTTTTGGTCAGCGTTTCGGTCAGTGATTTAGTCAGTGCTTCGGTCAGTGTTTTGGTCAGCGTTTTGGTCAATGTTTCGGTCAGTGGTTTAGTCAGTGGTTTAGTCAGTGGTTTAGTCAGTGCTTCGGTCATTAGTCAGTGGTTTAGTCAGTGGTTTAGTCAGTGTTTCGGTAAGTGCTTCGGTCAGTGCTTCGGTCAGTGTTTCGGTCGGAGACACACCGGCACCTCCCTGCTCCACGAGGCAGAAGAGGAGGAAGAGAAGGAGGAGGAGGAGGAGGAGGAGGAGGAGGAGGAGGGAGCCGGACCGGGGAAGAGGGAACCTTTTTGTAAT
>PIJE02003158.1:2400-4900 GCA_002895965.2 Coryphaenoides rupestris | reverse complement strand
TCAGTAATGGAAGACTGGAAACCGCCCAAGTCTATTAACACAGAGCACACTTGGGATAGCACCAAGGAGAACTAATTGTTGGGGCTTCTTTTGGTTCCGAAACTGTGACAACGAGCAACCTGTTTATTGTATCCTAGTCAAAGAGGACGATGTGCTACAGCAATAATTACTCGTTTAAAGATCCCACTGTGAAGGGAAAGCGCGTTGAAATTAGCGTGTGTGCGTGTGTGTGTGTGTGTGTTTGTGTGTGTATCAGTAAATGTAAAAGAACTAGAATCAAACCGAAACATTTATGCCGTCTTCCATCAAACAGAAGACGAACGGCATTCGGTTATTCTGTGTTTTTTTTCTCGGCGTTGAAGTTATCCACGGCCAAGGTTTGCGACGGGAACTTTTCAAAGTTTTTTAGCTTATTCACAGGATGAGCTACACGCTTTGCATCCGCCCCATTGAAACTGAGGCCACGGACTTCATTCGTTCGGTTCATCTTTTTTTTTTATTTCCGTCTCTTTTCACACGTTAACGTTTGTTTTTCTCTGCAAAAAAATCCCACATCGCATCCCACAGAAAAAACGAGGCCGGCGCTGGGCTGATGCGAGCGCCGCAGAGGAAGAGAAATGCTGTGGAAAGTGAACGCATGCAGAAACCTCAAGGCCATCATCATCATCATCACTCGCACATCAAGACCTCCGAGTTCCTGTGTGGAGATATCTTTAGCACGTGTCAGTGTCTTTGTGACGCTCCTGCGATGTGATTAATACATTTAATACATAATATGCTGTGTATAGTCCTCAATAATAATAAATAAAAAATAATAAAATACTACTACTACTACGAATAATAATAATAATCATCATAATAATAATAATATGCATCTTCTTCATGAAGACATACTGTATGTTGGAATGATTTCTTTGTGCTCCAGCCAGACATACTGTAGGAGAGGTGATTATTAAAGCTCCCAGCATGGCGGGGGAACAGGCCCAGTGTAAGAGGATCCCCCACGCAGCACCTGGGACCTACCACACACACACACACACACACACACTGGCTTGCACACTCTCTCATAGCTGAACAAACTTACTTGAGAGGAGCTTTAAATCCTCTCTCTCTCTCTCTCTGACACTAGCTCTCCATATTCCCCCTATACTACGCCGCCGCCGCCACGCCGCCGCCGCCGCCGTGATATGTTCTCGCTTTGTTGTGTACAACAAGCCTCCTCCATCCGGCGGGAGTGTGGAGGGTTTGATGTGTTTCCGTACGCCGTGTTCCTGGGCTTATGACACGCTGTAACACGAGCTCCACACACTCAGGAGCTACCGCCGGCTTTGTCCGCCTGCAGATATGCTTTCGGTTATTAACAAAATGGTCTCCGAGGGTTTGGGGATCCTCTGGCACCCCGTGGTTCCCCGGGCAGACTATTGTACGCGGGTGGAACAGAATTCCGTTTGTCGTTTTTTTTATTCGTTGGATTTTTCAATGAAAAAAAAGAAGATAAAATACGAACGAACGAAAGTTTTTAATAATGTAATGAATTCCCGACAAAAACAAAGACATGGAAGCGTATAAATAAGTGAACAAGTATAATGAATAATACAAAAAACTATGTGTGAGCATGTATCTGTGTGCATGTGTGTGTGTGTCTGTGGGTTTATGTTTGTGCATTTGCTGATGTTTGTGTGTGTGTGTGTGTGTCTTTTTCCACACATAAAATATTAAATATCACCTCGATAACACTTTTGGGTTTACTAGTCATTTAAGAAATAAGTGAGGTTTAATAATTGCTTCTTTCATACATTTGTTTGTTATTAAAACGCCATAAACACATATTGTTTAAAAACTCAGTGACTGTGTCCTGGAAAACAAAGCATTGAACATATCCAAGATACAAATCTTCCTCAGCTCTCGGAGAAATAAAAGCGGCAGCAAAACAAACAATAAAAACAGACATACACTCAGTATACATCACCTCCATAAAAGTTGCCGTCGCCGATAGGCACATAGGCGGCGTCAGAGATGCTATCCAATATCAACACGAACCACATTGGCACCAGACATGAACGCCGGGTGCATTTCAACCTTAACTGCAAATAGTGGAACTAAGCTTATCTTCAAAAAAAGCTAAATCTTCAAACCAGACATGGCAACCGACCCGAGATGTGTCCGGACAGACATGGCAACCGACCCGAGATGTGTCTTGGACAGACATCTTGACGCAGGCCAGGTCTGATGCAGTCATGTCCAAATGTGATTATAATATATGTGTTATATAACACCGGCAATTTTGCTCCAAAATGCACAGCAGCCGCTTTCTATTCTGGCTCTCTCTCGAAGACCGTATAAGACAGAAGAAGCCTGTATTCATGGCAACGGACACGAACACAGCCAATGATACAACGCACTTCAACACACTTCCATTCAAATACGCACATCAGATCTAGATAGACACAGCGGAATGTGCTTGTGATCGTACCGGATCCTACCGGGGCGGGGTGGGGGT
>PIJE02003157.1:35000-42500 GCA_002895965.2 Coryphaenoides rupestris | reverse complement strand
TCTAGACAAAGTTTGTAAATCCCACATCGGTGGCAACAGGCTCTCTTGCCGTGAATGAAGTACGTCAGCGTACGTCATCAGCGTTAGAGTTTAGATTAAAGATCGAACGGCTGTCGGCTGAGCGCCAAGATCTCTTCCTGTCTGCCAGAGAATTGAGTTAAAAAAAACGATCGCCAGTCGTGTCTAAAGGACGAAATTAGGACCAAAATACTCTCAGGTCGCCAGGGGCCGGCCTGCCCACCGTTCCCAGGGTTCGAACCGAAGCAATGGCGAAGCAGCTTTCTCTGCAACCACAGCTCCGGAACAAAACTTGTTCCGGAACGTGTGAGGTTTGCGTCGACGCTTTTCCCGTTTCCAGCTATTCCTTTGAATCCGGACTCAACACATTTCAGTTTCCCGTAGCCTTTGGTTGGGTGGGCGGCGGGCGGGTGGGCGGGTGGGTGTACACTTCCCGTTCCGAGCTCTTCTCTGACGCACGCACACACACACACACAGAGGCATTGTCTCTGTTTATTTCATCCTGCTTTATTTATTCACTTAGAGAGCATTGTTGGTTTATGATAAGTCGGGGTGAGGGAGGGTGGAGGCGGGGGGGCGGGGGGGGGGGGGGTGCCGTTGTTTCAGCCATGTCAGATATCGGCGTGTGACAGTGGTTTTGTGGGTGTGTATGGTGGTGGTGGTGGTTGGGGGTGGTGGGTGGCGGTGGTGAGGGTGGTGCTATCAGATCCCTAATTGTCTGTGTGTCTTGTCTGCGGAGAGACGGCACCACGCCGCCCGGATTACTCGGCTGACGTTCTCTCCGAGCGTAATCCTCCCCGCCGTCTCTCGTGCACACCTCCTCGTGCACACCTCCTCGTGCACACCTCCTCGTGCACACCTCCTCGTGCACGTGAGCCATAGGTGCATCCTCCATGTGTGTTGTTGGTTGTGCGTCGACGTGTGTTGAGTCTCTCTTGTCTTTGTGTGTGTGCACGCGTGTGTGTGTGTGTGTGTGTGTGTGTGCATGCATGTGTGTGTGTGTGCATGCATGTGTGTAGGTATGTGTGTGTGTGTGTGTGTCTGTGTGTGTGTGTGTGTGCGTGCGCGCGCACGTGTCTACGCACAGCCCCCACCCCCTGCCCCCCCCCCCCGCCGATAAGATTTGAGTTGTTTTTCTAATTACAAGTTGCCCCCGAAATTGTGATCATTACTTTCCTCTCAATTAAATGATACAGGCCCCCCCGCTACAAAAGTTCTGTCTAATCAGTTTGTAATTAATGCTGTGGAATTTTTCACAGCCCATTTCCCAGCCTTCCCTCCCCGTCCCTCCCTCCCTCCCACCCCCCCCCCCCCCCGCCGCCATTAAAACATTAAGACAAGACCAACACATGGCTTTTATGTGTTCCGATACTGAAGGTATTAATGCGTCGGCGGTCGGCGGTTGGCGTATCTGCTCCGTGCGGTAATTGTCGCGCACGCCGATGCAGACAGACACGATATGTGTGTTCGGTAATAATAACAACAACAACAACAACAGTAATAATAATAATAATAATAATAATCACAACTCTAATTCATATAGCACCTTTCAAGGGATCCCATTTACAAGTCACAGACAAACGCAAATAATACAGAGACACAGAATAATGATAAAAACACACACATGGCATAGAACCAAGCCAAAATAAAACGTGCAATATTAGTATTATGTCTTATTTTTGGCACGTTTATGATTTCTCTTGTGACTTATTGCTCCGTTAAATTCCCCCTTTGCTCGGATTGTCTATTGCGTTTGGCTCTCACACACACGCATACCTTAAAGAAATATACCGCGTAAAACAGTAAGACCCCTGACATGTGTCTATCAGCAAATCGCATTGTGTGGGAATCCATCAAATGAATAGTTTGAACCGTTTAAACGGCATTCCTACGAGAAGTTGCGTCAGGCACAAACAATGGAGTTGGCTAATTAGATAAGATAAGACAAGATAAGATAACACTTTATTGATCCCGAAGGAAATTCTTGTGCCAGAGGTTGCATAGCAATAGAATAATAAACAATAAGAGAAATAAACAATAGAATAATAAAAATAAAATAGATTTTCTTCAGATATTCAGTCAGCAAAACAAGTTGGTTTGGCTCGTTAGTTTGAGATTTAACACACGTGATGAAAAGATTGAAGATTCAAGTCGTTTAATGTGTCAATCAAAGATCTTGAATCTTGAATCTTGTGTGTTCGCTCCCAGCACCCAACCACTGGAATGGTAGTTGAACAGTAGAAAGCGTTCTGTTACTCGCCTGCCCACCAACACCTTATGTTATACAAGAATGCACATGTACTCTCTCTCTCTCTCTCTCTCTTCTCTCACTCTCTCCCTTTCGCTCCCACTCACACACACACACACACACACACACACACCCGCGCGCGCACACACACACACGTCTGTCTGTCAGTGTGTGTGTGCGGATAAGGATCGCGGATGAGCTCAGGTGATTACACTCTTTAGGCCAAAGCTAATTGCAAGGTCTGTGCACTAAGTACTGTAAGAGTATTCATTAAAGCCGGTCATTAATCTCGCCACACACACCGGGAGCACTGACAGACGGACGGACAGACAGACAGACAGACAGACAGACAGGCAGAGAGAGAGAGACAGGGAGAGAGAGAGAGAGAGGGACTGGCAGAGATAGAGAGAGAGAGACAGAGGTAAAGATTGTTGGAGAAAGAAGTGAAGAGATTCTTGCTTTACCTGTTCTGTACTTCCATTGCCTCTGTGTGTGTCTGTGTGTGTGTCTGTGTGTGCACGTGTGTGTGTGCGTGTGTGTGTGTGTGTGCGTGTGTGTGTGTGCATGCGCGCTCGTCAACCACACAGGGGGCACCGAGTACGAATGAGCTCGGTATTCGCTGCGTACCTCGGTTAGCAAAAAAAAACAAAAAAAACCCAGAGAACACATTGAACGGTAAAATAGTCGCTTAGTTAACTCGCCACTTGCCACACTCCCCCCCCCCCCCCCCACCGCGCCCCTCCCCCCCACGGAACTCTAAATTGAGTGTGCCGATTTACACACAAAGCTCTCCGGGAATACGAACTTTCAAGTCACGCAACGTTCTCTTAATACGTCGCACACACAAAGCGCAGTTCCTCAAAGCAAACAGACGTGGCGAGGCGGAATCCTCCATTTTTTTTTTTTTTTAACTGACCAAACACCGTGCTGTTTGGATATGTAAAACACACACACACACACACACACACACACACACTCTCCTGGTCTGTGTGTGTGTGTGTGTGTGTGTGTGTGTGTGTGGTCCCCCCCGCCCCCCCCCTTTACCCCGTAACTTCACTTTAAACAAAAAGCACGGAAGAAGACGAAGGTACATCAAACGAAAATTAACACACGGTTTCTTCTTCAAACTACACGCAGATTATTAAACCTCCCCCCCCTCTCCGTCTCCCCCCCCTCCCCCTCCCCGCTCCTCACCCCTTTTTTTTTGACTAAGTAAGCTTTCATTTTTATACAATACGCGTCTGTTTAAACTCTACATGTGGGCGTCTCGGTCGCAGGGTGGGGGGGCCGGGGTGGTCGGGGTGGTCGGGGTGGTCGGGTGGTGAAATCCTATTAACCACCACCCCCCCCTCACCCACCACCTCCACCACTTCCTCCCTCCAATCCCCTCCCCTCCCATCCCCTGTACCTGTGTTGTGTAAGCCACCCCCCCCACCTGCAAAAAAAAGGTGGGCGGAATTAAAAAAATCGGGCGCCATGGCCACCCCCTCCGTCTGAGCGACTTGAGACGTTCGCCGACCTTCCGTTCGTCCGCCGCCGCCGCCGCGTTTGGGTGGCGGCGAACGAAATCAACGAACAAAGAGAAGAACAAAGAAATAAATGAAAAGGAGCATCTTAACAATTGTAAAACGCCACAAAGGGCTACTGGCTCCGCCCCCTGAGAGGTGGTGGGTTCGAGGGGGGGGGGGGGGGGCGAGAGAGCAACGCTCGTCGTGAGTGTGACCGAGAAAGCGAAGATTTGTGTCGGCATTGTCTTGTTTCTTTACGAAGGTGTTGAGTTGGAGAAGTAAGGAGATTAGGGTTGTGTGGGGGGGGGTGGGAGGGTGGGGTAGGGGAGGCGGGGTTTGTCGGGGGGTGGCGGGAGGGAGGGGGGGGGGGGGGGGGGTTAGGAGAGATTCTTTCTGTGAACGCCGACGAATTGGAAACCACCGCCTAGGCCATTTTGTGTCCGTCTCTCAGCGACTCCTCTCTCTCGCCCTCTGCAGAGCGGAGGACGCCGTTTTGCGTTTCTGTTCACACACACTCTCTCTCTCTCTCTCTCTCTCTCTCTCTCTCTCTCTCTCTCTCTCTCTCTCTCTCTCTCTCTATCTTAGTCTCTCTCTCCCTCTCGCTCTCTCTCTCTATCTCTCTGTCTATCCCGTGTCTTTCCTCTCCCCGCCATTTCGACGACTAACTCAGCGCTCACAGATGTCGCCGGTCAATACGCCCGCACAAAAAAAACGGCCCGAAAATGGCTGCTGAGTATTTCGGTATTTTGTCGCTCAATTTGTAGTCACCCTGTCTGGAGGTAGAATGGAGAAGAAAAGAAAAGGAGCAGAATAGGATGATGATGATGAAGACGGAGGACTGTAAGGTCCACCCTCTGGCCTCTCTGATTGGCTCCCACGACTTCGAGACTTTGGCGTCTCAGTCGACGGACTTTTATATTATATTATATTAAAGTACGGAATAAGTTTGACATTTAGAACAAAACTCTCCCGCTCTGGATAACTTCAACCCTGTTGAGAGTAAAATCCTAAATCAAATCGATATGTTTTTGATCAAATCAGACAACGGATCAACGTAATCAAATATTGCAGAAAATCCTGACGATTGTTTTCGGAGGAGCAGGAAAACATCGAGATTCTGCCAACGAAAACGACTGTTGAGTCGATGTTGTCGAGCAAAATGAGGCGATAGTTTGGTTATAGTTTGGTCATTGTTCCGGCACAATGTACAGCAGCGCACACATAATATACTGGGAGACGCTCGTGTGTTCTAGCTGTGGGACACGCTGTGGACAATGTCAGGGACACGGAGACGACCATAACCAGTACATGCGTTTTCTTTAATTAATTGTGATTATGTTCAACGTGTCCATGCTCTCTTTCGCTCGATTTCCCCCCCCCCCTTTCGAGGGTCAACGTGAAATTACCTTGAAATGTATACTTCCTCAAGCGACCCGGCGTCTTCTTCATGCTCGTCCACGCCTGTAATTTGCGGGGGGGTGGATAACGGCGCGCGAGGGGGTTTTTCACTTAATTAAACTTGTGCAGAAAAGCAAAGTTTAAAAGGGAATAAAATGCACTCATGTCATGCTGTGAAAATAGGCAAATTATCAAATACAAACGAATTAGTGTTTTGAATTCGTGCGCTGAGCAATGAATTACATTAGGAAAATTAAAAAGATACGCCTCCGCCCGGTCGAGCCGCGCGATAATTTATTACGAGAAAGTAAAAGAAGCTGGAAAAAAAACGCAGCCCAACGAAAAACACTTCATAAACAGTGCTGCCCTAATTTTAAATATTGGAATGAATTTCATAATAGTTATCCCCTAGGACAATACTTTTTTAATTAAAAAGCAATAGGGAGCGATACAGATCGTGCTTGACATCCAAGGGCGAACTTAGCCACAGGTTATGCCCACTGTTTTACTCCCTTTTTTCTTCGTCTTTTGAATAAATTATCTCGAGGAAAGTAGTTTCGGCTTCGCTTTGTCTCACTTTCACAAAAAGGCGGGGATAGTGGGGCCCCCCGGCGGCCATGTTGCTCAAGGTTGTGGCGTTTGAAGTGGATCACTGTTAAGTGGTAACTATTAACCGATTACTTGTAACTTTTATTCTCGCTATCTTGCCGGGTTAACCTCGCAATTATGAACGCGTTAAAATGTGACTGTAACCGTCACGTCAGCGATGTATTGTTGTTTCACTCTCCATTGGTCGCTTTGGACAGAATGGTCTGCGACATGCCCTCATGGTAAATGTTTATGTGAATCGTATTCAAAACCGATAATCAATAAATAGTTAACAGCCGGAAAAATGTCTAAAGGGTCGCAGATATGACTCCACTTTTAAAACAATGGGGAGAGAGAGGGACAGAGAGGGAGAGAGACAGGGAGAGAGAGAGGGAGAGAGAGAGAGAGAGAGAGAGACAGAGGGAGAGAGAGAGGGAGAGAGAGGGACAGAGGAACAGAGAGGGAGACAGAGGGAGAGAGAGAGAGAGAGAGAGAGAGAGACAGAGGGACAGACAGGGAGAGAGAGAGGGAGAGAGAGAGGGAGAGAGACAGAGGAGAGAGAGAGAGAGAGAGAGAGAGAGACAGGAGAGAGAGAGAGAGAGAGAGAGAGAGAGAGGTAGAGAGAGGGAGACAGAGGAGAGAGAGAGAGGGAGAGAGAGGGAGAGAGACAGAGAGAGAGAGAGAGAGAGAGAGAGGTAGAGAAGAGAGAGAGAGAGAGAGAGAGAGAGAGAGAGAGAGTGAGAGAGAGAGAGACAGAGAGCGAGACAGAGGTAGAGATAGAGAGAGATAGAGAGAGAGAAGAGAGAGAGGGAGAGAGAGAGAGAGAGAGAGAGAGAGAGAGAGAGAGAGAGAGAGAGAGAGAGAGAGAGAGAGAGAGAGAGAGAGAGAGAGAGAGAGAGAGAGAGAGAGAGAGAGACAGAGAGAGAGAGAGAGGACAAGCAACGCTTCAAACGGGAAGAGATCTAAAGTGAAGTGAACCGTCCGTCGACGTCGTTGACATTTTACTCCCGAATTTAAATCTGAACACAGTTTCTTTAAAAGGCCGAAAAATCGTAACGCCCTCCCCTCCCCCTCCCCCTCCCCCTCATAGACGACAAGCACTGTACAAGTTTCCTGCTCAAAAATCCCCCACTTTCATCTAAAATATATAAATAAATAAATATATTGAAGAGTTCTTTTCCCGCCTTAAAAGGCGCGGACTCTTTAGCGATTCCGAGTCTTATGAAGGTGGGGGTGGGTGGGGAGGGGGTCTTCTCCATTGAATTCCCCTTCAGACATTGTGTTCATTAAATCCTTTCATAGCCCATTCCACCATCACCACAACCTCCTTCTCCACCTCCATCACCACCATCCCCACCACCACCAACCCCCGCCTCCACCACCACCACCACCACCACTGCCAACACCACCACCACCACCACCACCACCAGATAACTTACGCGTGTGTGTACGCATGTGTGTAAATGTGTGTGTGTGTGTGTAGATGGACAAGAAGAACAGTGTGTGTGTGTGTGTGTCGATCTGTCGAGTGTGTGTGTGTGCGTGTGCGTCTGAGTGTGTGTGTGTGTGTGTCGATCTGTCGAGTGTGTGTGTGTGCGTGTGCGTCTGAGTGTGTGTGTGTGTGTGTGTGTGTCGATCTGTCGAGTGTGTGTGTGTGCGTGTGCGTCTGAGTGTGTGTGTGTGTGTGTGTGTGTCGATCTGTCGAGTGTGTGTGTGCGTTTTTACCTCTTCGTCATTCTA
>PIJE02003157.1:7500-10000 GCA_002895965.2 Coryphaenoides rupestris | reverse complement strand
GGGGTGTGGCGCGCCGTGACTGGACGAGAAGGGACCAATTAGGCCCATTAATGTGAGCGTTGACGGGCGGATTAGTCCCAAGGCAAAACCCAAAGCAAAACCAACACACACACACACACACACACACACACACACACACACACACACACACACACACACACACACACACACACACACACGCAAAAAAAAATAAAAAAAAGAGACAGGAAGTGGTAACAATGAGAGCAGCGATTGCTCCGCTCCGCGACGCTCCTAGCCGACCGCCGCGCTCCCGCTCCCGCTCGTGCTAATGAGCTCACCGCAGAAAAACCAATCAATCTCGGAGCCTCGCCGGTCGCTAGGCGGAACTTCCCGGTCGTGTCCGGCTAATGTACTTTGCAGCTGGTTGTGTCTGTTTTTTTTTTTCTTTCGCTTCCTGGGTCCTTTGTTTCGAGCGAGACGAGTGGACAAAAACAAGACGATTGTTCCCAACCCCCTGACCCCCAACCATGTGCTCCTGTGTGTAACGGAAGTTATGCGTTTTCAATTAACCAAAACGCTATTACTTTGGTCGTCGCAAAGGTTGAAGGGGAACCTACGGATGACACACACACACACACACACGCACACACAAACACACTCTATATTGGGGGGGTGTCTTCATTACTGTGCTCCGTTCCTCGAGTATTTCCAGGTTTACAGTTACAGGTGAAAGGTCAAGGGGGCAGGGGTTCAGCGGTTCGGGGGTTCGGGGGTTCGGGGGCGGTGGGCGGGCTCCTGAAGGGTCCTCCAGGTGTGCCATTCATCTCCAGCCGCGGTTGTCCGTGGACGTCCGCACACACACACACACACACACACACACACGGCGCACACACTTTGATTAAGACTGCACACACACACACAGATCACGTTCACTTTTTTTCGTTCGTCTCTCTTGCGTTTTTGCGTTTATCCTCTCACACACTTGCGGTCGGGGGCCCGCCGCGAGGACCCCTGTGAGGACCCCGTGTAGTTGCCGGATTGGCTTACCGCGCGCCGTGTGGAAGCCAGGGAACACGATCGGGCGCGGCCGCCCCACGGACAAAAGCCCCCCGCGGGTCTGCGTGGATGTGGCCCCGGGACCTCCAGGGGTTCAGGAGGTGGGCTCCTGGGGCAACCAGGTGTTCCAACAGGGGCTACTTTGTGGAGGTCTCCTCTCCTCACTCTCTCTCTCTCTCTCTCTCTCTCTCTCTCTCTCTCTCTCTCTCTCTCTCTCTCTCTCTCTCTCTCTCTCTCTCTCTCTCTGAGGGTCGAGGCTCACATGGGGTCTGAGGGTAAGCTAGCCATATGGCGCGCAACTGTTGCCCAGGGAACGTTGTTGACGAGTTTGTTGTTGTTATTGTTGTTATTGTTGTTGTTGTTGTGTTGTTGCGTTTAGCCCAAAGCATGTGACCATGTTGGGACAGATGCACAATAATGTTTTTTAATTATTGTGTCCCAGATACATTTGGGTTCAATCCGAAGTCCAATCTCGCATACGTTCACATTCTTTGTGATTTATTTGCTCAAGGGTTAACGACACAGAACTAGCAATTAGCAGACTACAGCAAAGAATAAAGAATAACAGTACATTTTCAAATAATAAGTCACTCACAAATCATCACCAATAAATATAAATAATAAATGAAGAATACTTCCAAATTAGATAAACTGACTAAATCTGATACATATGTCTCAATATCATGTGCAATATTACTTTTCAATACCATTGCCAACTTTTCTCTTCTAGTTTACTTCCTTTTTTACGAAATGTATCTTACTTATATTGTTGTTCTATTAGGCTTATACAATTAACATGTATTATTCTATTGTTTTTATTTTTATGTTGTTATTTTTGAGCAACCTCTGGCACAAGAATCTCCTTCGGGATTAATAAAGTTCTATCTTATCTTATCTTATTGTATACAAACAGACTCAAGCTATGAAGTTATATATTTGCAATAAATATTAACAAATAAAATAAGATAAAATACTACTTTATTGATCCCGAAGGAAATTCTTGTGCCAGAAGTTGCATGGCAATAGAATGAATAATAAACAAGATAAATAAACAATACAATAATACAAGTTAAAAATAAAATAAAACAACACATTTACAAATGTACAGTAAGTCTAAGCCTAAGAAAAAATATTAAAAATATAGAAATATAGGTAGAGATATAAAAAGCAAAACAAGTTGGCAAATCCTGTCAATTTTCAAATCATAAACAACCGCATGAATTAAATATTAAAGTAATTTGGAACTTTTAAAATATGAATCGTGTTAGCAGCGGCCAGCTGAGGGTTGTTCCCACAGTCCTCTGCAGGAAACCAGGTCAAAGTGCTGGTCCTGCACAGGAGTCAAAGCGGTGTGTGTGTGGAGGTAACACAAGGCTCACATGGGGTCTGAGGGTAAGCTAGCCATATGGCGCGCAACTGTTGCCCAGGGAACGTTGTTGACGAGTTTGTTGTTGTTATTGTTGTTATTGTTGTTGTTGTTGTG
>PIJE02003157.1:0-2500 GCA_002895965.2 Coryphaenoides rupestris | reverse complement strand
GCCCTTCTTTTCTCTCTCTTTCTCTCTCTCTCTCTCTCCCTCCCCCCCACTCCCCCCCCCCTCTCTCTTCCCTACTTTCTCCTGCTCTTTATCTGCATCTTTCAGTCTGCCGTTTGGCAGGAGTTCTGTCTCTTTTCCCCTCCCGTCTGTATCTCCTCCTCATCTCAAACCCACGTTGACGGATCAGACACCCCCCCCCCCCCCCCCCCCCCCCCCCCCCCCTGGTCCCTTGTCCCCGTCTCCGTACCGACTCCCGACTCCCCCCTCCCCCGTCCCGCCCCTCCCCTCCCCTGTCCCCCCACTAGATGGAGAATCAGACTGGGGGTCTTTGGGCAATGTCGGATCTACTGGCCGGTCCAACAGACCAGCTAGGCCAGGCTTTGAAGCCTTCAGCTGATCTGAGTGTGTGTGTGTGTGTGTGTGTGTGTGTGTGTGTGTGTGTGTGTGTGTGTGTGTGAGTGGTGGTGTGTGTGTGCGTGCATTCTGCCAAGCTTACATGGATCACGGAGAAAAAAAAAAAAAAGCCTCTGGGCATGGACCCCTAAACAGGAAACCCCAATTACCCCTCCAACACCCCCCACACCCACCCGCCCCACACACACACACACACACACACACACCACACACACAACACACACACACAAACACATACACAAATGCACAAAAAACACTTGACGCCTTGTTGCAAGTAGATCTATTTAAAAGGAATATACGGGGCGGCAGTAGCTCAGGAGGTATAAGAGCGGTGGTCTGGCAACAGGAAGGTTGCTGGTTCGATCCCCGGGCTCCTCCCCCTCCTAGCTAAGTGTGGAGGTGTCCCTGAGCAAGACACCACCTAACCCTACCTGCTCCTCCTAGCTAAGTGTGGAGGTGTCCCTGAGCAAGACACCACCTAACCCTACCTGCTCCTCCTAGCTAAGTGTGGAGGTGTCCCTGAGCGAGACACCACCTAACCCTACCTGCTCCTGACGTGTTGGTTGTTACCTTGCATGGTTGACACAGCCATCGGTGTATGAATGGGTGAATGTGAGGCAATACTGTAGCAGCGATAAAAGCGATATATAAACGCAATCCGAACTCATGGAGAAATCCCGTTGGGCCGCAGTAACAAGCAGTACGGGTCACCTAAGGTCAATAAGTCTTTGTTTGTTATATTCTACATTACATGTGATCGGGTTGGCCCTTGTCAGCGTGTTTAGCGTGTTTTGAGTTCAACTTGTGACCGCTTTGGTCATGCTACATGCCCCTTATTTCCCAGGTACCCCCTGGTGCACGGCGCAGGTGGCCGCACATAGTGGTTGGCGCGGGGGGTCATGATTGAAACCCGGCGTCCACATGGGAGTCGTTAAGTCGTCGGTAGTCGTCCGTCGTCCGTCCGTCCGTCCGTCTGCCCGTCCGCCCGCCCGCGTGCGTAGCCGGGACACGCTCCGCCCGCCCACCCGCCAGACGAAACGACAACACGCGGCGGTGGCTAGCCAAAGCACCGGCGATCACATCACACGCCGCCGTCCAATCCCGTCACTCCGTTCTCCCCCCGGCCCCTCCCGCCCCTCCCAGTACCACTTCCTCTCTGCCTCCCTCACGTTTCATCCCCCTCGCTCGCTCGCTCCGCAACAGAGCCGCCGTTAGCCGCGTTAACAGGCGTGCGAGGGGAGAGGGGGGGGGGGGTCGCGCGGAGGTTAGCTAAACACCGCTAGCTTAGTCTCCATTAACTATGAAAACACGAGCCGCCAGGAGTGGTTGCCCCGGGTCGAGAGAGAGAGAGAGAGAGAGAGAGAGAGAGGGAGAGAGAGAGAGGGAGAGAGAGAGAGAGAGAGAGAGAGAGAGAGAGAGAGAGAGAGAGAGAGAGAGAGAGAGAGAGAGAGGGAGAGAGAGAGAGAGAGAGAGAGAGAGAGAGAGAGAGAGAGAGAGAGAGAGAGAGAGAGAGAGAGAGAGAGAGAGAGAGAGAGAGAGAGAGAGAGGAGAGAGAGAGGAGAGAGAGAGAGAGAGAGAGAGAGAGAGAGAGAGAGAGAGAGAGAGAGAGAGAGAGAGAGAGTAAAGACTGTTGCTGTAAAGACAAAGACAATGTACATTCAGAGGGGCGGGCGAAACCAATAAACCGAAGATTGATCGCGCGCGGGTAACTTTTAACAATGAAAGAAAGGGGGAGATTTTCATGCTAACATCGCAAATAGGTGTCGGAAACGTCGGCCATTTGTCTTGCTAACATCGCAAATAGGTGTCGGAAACGTCGGCCATTTGTCTCCCCGCTAAGTGTAAGCGACGGCTAACCGGAGGCCTGGTCCACGCTGACAGCTTTATTGGCCCTTTATTAGCGCTCGACGGTGGACGCATTATTATGTGCGCAAGCGTGTCGCGCCTTTTTTACCCATCGTGCGGCGACCTCCGAGAGGCCTCAGAGCGCTTAAGCTCCCGCGCGAAGGGATCGCGCTCACACTCGTTCGATTCATTGTTGTTTTGTTTTGGGTCGTCTTTTCATCTCTGCCCGCCCACCGACATC
>PIJE02003156.1:23869-33869 GCA_002895965.2 Coryphaenoides rupestris | reverse complement strand
TGGGTCCCGAGGGCATGGCCATGGTCAACGGCACCACGGGGGGGGTCCACGGCGGGGAGGACTACTGGACGGAGGGCGGCGGCGGTGGCGGCGGCGGCGGCGGCGGAGGCGGCGGCGGCGTGAGACCCCCGTCCCCCCAGCAGGGAGGCCAGCCCCAGGCCCCGCCCCAGAGGCAGGTCAGCGAGGTGTACTCCAACACCCTGCCCGTGCGGAGGCCCGCCCCCGCCAAGAGCAAGAACCCAGTGGGTAAGGACCCCCCCACCCACCCACCCACCCAGTGATGACTTTGTGTTTCTGCTCGTTATTGGACTGGGACTTTGCGAGCGGTGTTGGCTGAGACGTCGTGGCTGCAGTTTGACTATATTTAGCCGTTTATCAGGCGTCTCATCCACAGTGACGGATCGGTTAAGTGCGTCATTAAGGTGCAGGTGTGCGTTTGGCCCCCGGATGGCTGCAGGCATAGATGCAGGTATTGAGGGATCAGTCCGTTAGTCGGGTATTCAAAACGCTCTGGATTCCATCCCAGAAGAAGTTGTCCTTGAGAAACTTTCTAATATACAGTCGTAGAAATACTGAGCCAGTAGTTCATGGAGTAAATAACTGCAGTAGCAAGGTGTAGCAGGATCTTCTGCCACAAAGCCACATCATGTGGCTTCTTTGGGGCTCCTCTGAGGATACAGGCAGGTAGTGGTGTTGGTCTGGTAGCCCCCCCCACCCTCCCCCTCTAACTGGGCCAGGTGAGGCTGTAGCCCCGCCCACCCCCCAGACTCTAACTGGGCCAGGTGAGGCTGTAGCCCCGCCCACCCCCCAGACTCTAACTGGGCCAGGTGAGGCTGTAGCCCCGCCCACCCCCCAGACTCTAACTGGGCCAGGTGAGGCTGTAGCCCCGCCCACCCCCAGACTCTAACTGGGCCAGGTGAGGCTGTAGCCCCACCCACCACCCCAGACTCTAACTGGGCCAGGTGAGGCTGTAGCCCCACCCACCCCCCAGGACTCTAACTGGGCCAGGTGAGGCTGTAGCCCCACCCACCACCCCAGACTCTAACTGGGCCAGGTGAGGCTGTAGCCCCACCCACCCCCCCCCAGCCAGGTGAGACCCGGACCCTGCCCCGGTCCAGCTCCATGGCGGCGGGGCTGGAGAAGAACGGCCGCGCCCGGGTGCAGGCCATCTTCTCGCACGCCGCCGGGGACAACGGGACCCTGCTGAGCTTCTCCGAGGGCGACGTCATCACCCTGCTGGTGCCCGAGGCGCGCGACGGCTGGCACTACGGCGAGAACGAGAAGAACAAAATGTGCGTGACTCACACAGACACACACACACACACAAACACAAACACACACACAAACACACACAAACACAAACAAACACACACAAACAAACAAACAAACAAACACACACACACACAAACACACACACACACAAACACACACACACACAAACACACACACACAAACAAACAAACAAACACACACACAAACACACACACACACACACACAAACACAAACACACACAAACAAACAAACACAAACACAAACACACACACAAACACACACACACACACACACAAACACAAACAATTTATATTGTACAATATTTATATTCTTGAGAATTTCTATATTATTACTCTCTGTTTAATGTTCAACAGCACATTCCCTGTTTTCTGATTTGACCTGTAATTAGTCAGGAATGTGCACCTATTATTTAACAAGCGAGACCTGAAATACAACAGTACATTAAAAACTGCAGTACAGTCAAATCAAACCACACATTTAGTTCATCTTTACAAAGACAACGTTTCGCGGGTGTAGCCGTCACGCGGGCGGAGGTCCCACCTTGCCAGGTGTAGCTCCCGGGGCTCCCGATGTAGACGTCGGTGTCGGTGATGCCCCCGGAGATGCCCATGTTGCACATGCCCTCCAGGTCCATGTCTCTGTTGGGGTCGCACACCTCGTAGCTGTAGGCCTGCCACTGGTCGTTGAGGTCATGGGTCAGGTCGTTGCCCCGCACGAAGCACTTGCCCACCATGCGGCGCTGCTCCTCCCCGCCGCCCTGGAAGACCTTCACGTAGCGATGGCCGCACGCCTTGGAGCCACGGAGACAACGGGGGTTGAGGGTCGACGGGTCACGTTACGTTTCTGACACAGAACACACAGAAGCACACAGAAGCACTGCTGCTGACACTCAGACATCCTCTTCTTCTTCTGTCCTCACCAGCACATGTCCGTCGGCCAGGTCCCGCTGGCTGGCCACCGTGACCCCCAGCCACATGCCGTCCACCATCTCTTCCGACGGATTCGCTGTGGTCACAGGTTAAAGGTCACAGGTCACAGGTTAGGCTGGGTCACGAGTAAGCCGAAGTAAGTCGTGGGTCAGACTAAGTTTAAAACATTGATTAGATGAGTAAGTATATTACAGCAAACGGCAAACATTGCGCCGTTTCATAAACACGGTTTGTGTAGGTCCTGGGTCTTCCGCGATACAGACTACCGCCCCCTGCTGGTGTGGAGAGTCATTTGCACTCACACAGGTGCAGGACGTACGTATGCCAGTGGGCTGCATCAGCTGCAGTCTTTGCAACTTTTTGGTTCCTAAACCGGCGCCATGAGGTCAACGCACCGGTCAGCGCAAGCCAGTTCGGTTCTTTTACGGTTTGGTTCGGTGTGTCACGGCCTTGACACTGAAGCACACATTAGACTAAGCTACAGATTAGACATACAGTAGGTCACGAGTCACGGGTTTGACTAAAAGGCAGTCGATGTCAGTGATTCCGTTGGAGCGGGGAGGCGGGGGGGGGGGGGGGGGGGGCGTGTTGGTCATGAGTAAGGAGCGAGTAAGGACCAGGGAGCCTAATCAGGGAGGATTGGCTCCACCCGGTTCAAGTCCCGACAAAGATAATGAGTCACGTGACACACAAACGTGCATCAGACGTGATGACCGACGGCCGATCCCGGGTTCTTACCCCCCAGAGTCCAGGTGCGTGTTCTGGGCCCTTGGGTGCTGCATGGGTGCAGATACTAGTAACCCGTACTTCTTCACAGCCTGTTGTGCTTCTAGAACTTTGTGTTTTTGTTTAATTCGCTTTATTTTGGAGGCCAGGGTCAGTCTGGTGAGCGGGCATGAGTGCAACACTATGCAATATTCCTCTCCAGAATAATACAGAAATATTAGAAGAACTCATGTCAAATATTTCAGCGGTTTGCGTCGGGTCAGTGAAGCGGTCGGTCTCGGAGCTCCGGACGCTTACTTGTGGCGACCAAGTCCATCCTGGAACAGTCGGCCGTCGCCGTGGTGACGGGACAGGAGTAGACGGCGCCGGTCTCGTTGACGTCTCTCAGGGACAGAGGCCTCTCCTTGGGTGCTCCTGCTAGGAGCCTGGGTGGAGGAAACACCACACACACACACACACACACACACACACACACACACACACACACACACACACACACACACACAGACACACACACACACACACACACACAGACACACACACACACACACACACACACACACACACACACACACACACACACACACACACACACACACACACACACACACACACACACACACCACACACACACCACACACACACACACACACACACACACACACACACACACACACACACACACCACACACACACACACACACACCACACACACACACACACACACACACACACACACAGACACACACACAGAAAGAGAGAGACACAGAGACAGATTAGGACACAGACAGACAGATTTAGAGGAAGAATGGCAGATTATCAGATTAAATCATACCACAGGAAGTCTCCACATGACAGCTGCAGTACACACACACACACACACACACACACACGTGAGATAAGACATCAGGTGACCCAGCGAGTCTAAACACAGAACTGAGTCTTTCTGCGCGTTTCTATACATCAAGTATGCGGCCGATTGTTTAGCGACTTGCTTTTCCTCCTAATTGCTTTTTCACATTTCAAACACGTTCAGGTTGAATTCCTCCGGCAGAATGTTCACCTTGAGCCTCCGTACATCACAGAGAGATAACACAGACAGACACAAACATAAACACACACACACACACACACACACACACGCACGCACGCACACACACACACACACACACACACACACACACACACACAACACCACACACATACACCACAGATACACACACACACACACACACACGCACGCACGCACATACACACACACGCACGCACACACACCACAGATACACACACACACACACACACACACACACACACACCACAGATACACCACACACACACACACACACACACACACACACACACACACGCACACGCACGCACGCACACACACACACAGACAGACAGACACAAACATAAACACACACACACACACACACACACACACACACAGCACGCACGCACGGCACACACACACATACACCACAGATACACCACACACAACACACACACACACACACACACACCACAGATACACCACACACACACACACACACACACACACACACACACACACACACACACCACAGATACACACACACACACACACACACACACACACACACACACCACAGATACACACACACACACACACACACACACACACACACACACACACACACACACACACACACACACACACACACATACACCACAGATACACACACACACACACACACACCACATACACCACAGATACACACACACACACACACACACACACACACACACACACACACACACACACACACACACTCGTTTGGGTCTGGTGCCCCCCCCCCCACCCACCACCCACCACATCAGCACCTTCTCAGCCCTGCCAGAGGACTTTGAAGACGGCGGATTAGGGGTTTCCTACAGGGGGGGCTGCAGGGGTGGCTGGGGGGTCGCCGGTGACCGCCAACAAAAGATTTATGGAGGCCACTTTGTAGGCGGGCGGAGCTTCAGACAGGCCCTGAGTGATTGATGTGCGCGTCGCGTTGACCTGAGTAAGGACTCAGTCAGCCCACGTTTGTGTGTTCACCGTTTGGTCATTTAATTCCAGCGGACGCCGCTATTCAAAGCGACGTACGGCGACGGCGCGGTCGGTGCGCACATTGGGCTTCGAAACCCACAAACCGTACGTCTGAAAGCCAAGACGTCCTCCTCCTCACCGCGAACACCTCCCCGCCCCTGGCGTTCCCCCACGGCCAGGCAGGTGCTCGGAGGACAAAACAGTCCTGTGAGCCAAATTTCTCTCCCACTCCCTTCCAGAAGCGCTCGCTGATAAGTGAAGATAAGACGACTGAAGAAACGCTCGGGAGCAGCCTTGAACAGGGACCGACACGGTCCGAGGTCAGGTCATCTCTCGGAAATGCCTCCAAATCCTTCGTGAGTCGAGGCTAAATGGTTTCAACTTGACGCCAGAGATCGGAGGTGAATCATTACGGGAGGGGAAATGCGTTTCAGGAATGACTGATTAATAATGTTGACGGTGGAATGACTCAGATGCCAAGCCCATGACCCATGAGCCCGGCTCCACCAAGTTTAAGGTGGACTGATTTATATTTACAAGTCGCCTGATAGTAGCAGAGAGTATCGCACAAAGCTCTTCCGTCTGTGTTTGTGCGCAGGCAACGTCTGAGGGCACCTGCAGATATCTCCTGTTCCCGGCCGTGCCAGTGTGTACATTCAGCCGGGACTTGCAGCAAGACTTGCAAATCACTGGCTTACTCGCTCGCTAATATTTAGCCACGTGAGTTCAAACCTGGCCGCCGACATAAGCTCTGATTAACCAATTACCACCTGCTGACCTCACTGTCACTGGCGGGGGGGGGGGGGGGGGCGGGGTTTCTTTAAACCCTGAACGTTGCACATTTACAAAAACCAGAAGACATCCAAAGGAACTCACTTGACCGGAAACAAGATAGTTATGCGCTCGGCGTCTCCAAACTACATGCAGGGTGGATGTAACTAGCGAGTAGCTACGTGCAAAATACAAAATCGACAAAATCCAAGGGAACTTGCATATGGCGCCGTTACTTGTGTGGTGTAAAGCGGCCGTGATAATACTTTTACTTCGGCAAAAGATCTGAGCACTTGTTCCACCGCTGGAAGCAAGGTGGTCCCCTAAGTGTTACCCTATGAGCAGATCCCTGCCTGACAAACATGGAGAGCAGACCCTCTTCACTTAAGCCCCCGTAATCTGAGAGACTGAGGGACGATGAGCCCTTCCTTCCTCTCCGTCCGCTGGACGTAATCGGCCGTCAAATCAGTTACCGTGACGACGTGGCGACAAGCAGAGGACCGGCTGACACGACCTTTCGCTGAGCCTTGGCAACGGTCACCGAGACGCCGCAGACTCGGAGTCGGAGTGCCGCGGGGGGTCCGACGGACGGCGTGTCGGCGTCCCGTCGGTGAATGTGAGCGTGTTGGCGACGGTGCAGTGCGGTGTCCGCCGCCAACCTCTCAGCAGGATTGGATTGCGCGGCGTTCACATCAAGCACCGCGGCGGAGGCCTTTATGTGCGCAATCAGCCGGCACATCAAACAGACGCCCCGGTCGGTCGCCGGCCCACATTGAACAGAAAGGAAAGAAGACTGACTTAGAATGCAAAGGGGGAGACGGGGGAGACAGACAGGCGGCGAGACAGGAGAGGGAGAGAGAAAGACACGTATGGAGAGAGACAGAGAGAGAGACAGAGAGATCAAGATAGCATTGAGCGGTTGACGGCTATAAAACACTTGAGAAACAAACTACCACAGACTTTGCACGCAGTCAGACGGCAAACAAGGCAAAGTCATTGTCGCTCGACCAGACATTGAGGCTCGACGCTTCTCACCAGTTTAGGGAAGTTTCATTGACTCTCAGGGTCTCTCGTTTTAGCAATCTATAACACTTGGCTTTGTTCACAGTGACTTAATTGCTGAATCGTTATATATACACAGAAACTGGTCCAGAAGAGTAACACCTCGTCAAAGACTGACTCTTAGCACATGAATCAGAGTCAGTGTTTGTCTGTGCGCCCGAGACCGTTCAGAACCAACACGGCGACACGGCGCACAACCTCGACGTCCTCCCGCGCTCGAGGACACTTCCGGCAGCATCGTACCCGCCGGCGGTGCCTCCAAGGCGCCACCGGCGGGTACGTGACAACACCACATAGAAGCTCTTCGGATCACCGAGCCACGTCCTGTTCCCCAAACCCAGAGAGGCACGCTCCATCACCTCCCCGGTCCCCACCACCACCACCACCACCACCACCACCACCACCACCTCCTCCTCCTCCTCCGCCTCCTCCAAGCAGCAGCTGCATTCCTACTGCGAGGAGGCGTGTTGAAATTTGCCCCGAACTCTCCGGAGTCTCTGGAGCACGAGAAGTGACGGTCTGAGCCAAAGATTCACTGAGGCTAACACACACACACACACACACGCACACACACACGCACGCACACACGCACACACACACACGCACGATGCACTCCGCGTGTTTTCCATTAACACAAGTCCCTGATAAACTTTGGACTCCCATTGGACCGAGTTCCTCTGTGAGATAACACACGGGGCTTTGTCTTGTGTCCACTGACTGGTGTGGAAACCAGTAAGATTCAGCAACACAATCGATGTGGCTTTGGCCTTGTGGCTTTTGCGCAGATTATTTCCTCACCATATCGGGACATTCTTTACATGTTTGTATTGTGAGTCTACATGTAGGTTGCCAACGGCTTGTGGCTCACTCTCCTTTAGAAAGAGGAAAGACGAGCTAAGTGATGGCGCCAGATCGCCGAACGGCTCGGGAACGTGGCAGCGAGGCCGGCCCTGAAAGCACCTTCGCGCGTTCCCCTCGCCGACGTCGGGGGGCCACGCGGCGCCCGCTCGCGCGTCCGTCCGTCCGTCCGTCCGGCGCGTCTTCGCAACGTCGTCGTGTAACGCGGGACACGGCGTTCGACTCGACACGGACTGACGGACCGCTCCACGCGGCGTCGGTTTCATATTTCAACGTGGAGTGGGGGGTCGGCCCTTTATTTTGCGCGGGGGTGTGTGTGTGTGTGTGTGTGTGTGTGTGTGTGTGTGTGCGCGCGGGCGGGGAGGGCGCTCGTGCACACGCATCATCCGTGCGCGATGATGCGTGAAAATCAGAGAGATCTAAAGGCCCCAACCCCTGACCCCTGACCCCTGACCCTCGCCTCACGAGACCTCGTCCAGTCGTCCTGCTGCATCTGAAGCAAAGAGTTGCGCATGAGAGTCATAACTCTCTTCACTAGCAGGTGCCACTGGTCTGTATTCATCATTCAAAAGAGGGGAAACCAGAACAACAAGGGGCTGACTATTACCATCGACGTGGCACAGAAGCTACCGAAGACCGCAGACGCTCAGCAACAGAACGACGTCACAAAGCAGAAATCCCTTTCTCTAATCTCGACACATCCGTGGCTTTTCAATCCACTGTCCACGCCGGACGGGGGAGACGAGAGGCATATTGTGATGACGCACTTACAAGACAGAACGGACGGCGGCGTCAACACAAATGGCGCGGTGCGGCGCGTGTCTTTTCATTGTGTTCATCGTCATCAGCTGGGAGTCGCGGCACCCTGTGGGAGAGCGCGGGGGGGAGGGGAAGTCCCCGTCAGATTGGAATGGCTGGCTTTCGTAGCCCGCAGCCACGGCAGGCAGACAGACACACACGAGCTAACCGCTAACCGCTAACCCTAGCACCTCAAAACCCCCCCCGACGGGGACAATCCACCGGCGCCGGGGAAAAAACGGGCTTCTAGAGCACAACTCGAAAGTCTAGAAGTGTAGGAAAATCTCGGCGGCCCTTTAACTGTGACTGTGACCCAGCAGAATTAAGAGGATTAGCTCCCTCCCAGTTTGGCGACACGGGGGGGGGGGGTTTGGTTCTGTGCTCCGTCACGACAAGCCGAGCTGTTACGTCGTTCTATTGTTTTTTTTTGTCCTCAACTCCTCACTTTTCCACACCGGTTCCTGTCCCGACCTGCAGACCTGGCAGGTCGCGGGTGTGCAGAAGGAGGGTGAGACATTCCTGACATGCCTGGAGGTCAGGGGACTGGAAGAGCCAATAGGGTGACCGGCCCGCGAGCCCTTCCTCCCGCCGGGGAACAGAAGAGTCTTCTGTTGGTGGCTCTAGAACAAGGGGGGGGGGGGGGGGGTTGGTACCTGGATACCTGGACAAATTGGCCCAGGTAGACTTGGAATGAACGCAACACTTTTTTTTTTGGTTCACAGAACAGAACAGAACCGTGTTGTGTTGTGAAGACGTTCCTCACAGGGCCCGTGAGTTAGCGACGTGTTCTATTGGATAATAGCGTCGTAAATCTTCAGAAGTTAGCGTTGGGGGCGACATAACTCCCACTCGGTGGAAAACCTCCGGAGTTGTGTTGCGCTACTCTCGCTCGCCGTGACTCAGGAACGTCCTCCTGAAACACGCTGCAAGTCACGACTGGTTTATAACGCCGACTCTTTTCTGTCTGTCTGTCCGTCCGTCTGTCTTTCATCCGGGCCGAGTCACACTCAAACAATTTTCAATAGTCGCGGCTAAATGAGTGTAAGGCAGCAGCTTTGTGGCGAGCGTTTCATGTGGCGAGCACAGACAGACCACTGGGCTGTAGAGCGACACACCGCCGCCGCCTCCTCACATACTGGACCGCGCAAGCAGACGAGAAACGACAACAACACGGTGAGAACACGGAGGACGGAGGAATCCGTGTTCGGAGATCCTCCACCGGGGAGACAAGACGAGGGGTTCTCTCGCTGTCCTGACAACAGGACAACTTGAACATTGAATCTCCCCGGCGACTGGCCGCCCAGTACGAGCGGCCAGTCGCCGGCGACGACCAAGAAGTGACTGTACTGAAAACCGGCTACTTTTAAAACACAACAGATCCTTCCTCTTGAGTGCAGACCAGAGGCTGTTTTTCTTCCATCTCTTGGTTAACGACACGCCAGCGCCGGGAAGTCGCGCTCGCGTGTGTAATCGTGACCAATTGTAGTAATA
>PIJE02003155.1:33377-46167 GCA_002895965.2 Coryphaenoides rupestris | reverse complement strand
AAACAGCAGTAGTTTGGTCTATCGTCTGGTAACAAACACAGCAGTAGTTTGGTCTATCGTCTGGTAACAAACAGCAGTAGTTTGGTCTATCATCTGGTAACAAACAGCAGTAGTTTGGTCTATCGTCTGGTAACAAACAGCAGTAGTTTGGTCTATCGTCTGGTAACAAACAGCAGTAGTTTGGTCTATCGTCTGGTAACAAACAGCAGTAGTTTGGTCTATCGTCTGGTAACAAACAGCAGTAGTTTGGTCTATCGTCTGGTAACAAACACAGCAGTAGTTTGGTCTATCGTCTGGTAACAAACAGCAGTAGTTTGGTCTATCGTCTGGTAACAAACAGCAGTAGTTTGGTCTATCGTCTGGTAACAAACACAGCAGTAGTTTGGTCTATCGTCTGGTAACAAACACAGCAGTAGTTTGGTCTATCGTCTGGTAACAAAACAGCAGTAGTTTGGTCTATCGTCTGGTAACAAACAGCAGTAGTTTGGTCTATCGTCTTGTAACAAAACAGCAGTAGTTTGGTCTATCGTCTGGTAACAAACAGGCAGTAGTTTGGTCTATCATCTGGTAACAACACAGCAGTAGTTTGGTCTATCTCTGGTAACAAACAGCAGTAGTTTGGTCTATCGCTGGTAACAAACAGCAGTAGTTTGGTCTATCGTCTGGTAACAAACAAGCAGTAGTTTGGTCTATCATCTGGTAACAAACAGCAGTAGTTTGGTCTATCGTCTGGTAACAAACAGCAGTAGTTTGGTCTATCACTGGTAACAAACACAGCAGTAGTTTGGTCTATCGTCTGGTAACAAAACAGGCAAGTAGTTTGGTCTATCGTCTGGTAACAAACAGCAGTAGTTGGTCTATGTCTGTACAACGCAGTAGTTTGGTCTATTCTGGTAACAAACAGCAGTAGTTTGGTCTATCGTCTGGTAAACTAACAGGGACAGTAGTTTGTCTATCGTCTGGTAACAAAACAGGCAGTAGTTTGGTCTATCATCTGGTAACAAACACAGTAGTTTGGTCTATCATCTGGTAACAAACAGCAGTAGTTTGGTCTATCGTCTGGTAACAAACAGCAGTAGTTTGGTCTATCATCTGGTAACAAACACAGTAGTTTGGTCTATCATCTGGTAACAAACAGCAGTAGTTTGGTCTATCATCTGGTAACAAACACAGTAGTTTGGTCTATCATCTGGTAACAAACAGCAGTAGTTTGGTCTATCGTCTGGTAACAAACAGCAGTAGTTTGGTCTATCGTCTGGTAACAAACAGCAGTAGTTTGGTCTATCGTCTGGTAACAAACAGCAGTAGTTTGGTCTATCGTCTGGTAACAAACAGCAGTAGTTTGGTCTATCATCTGGTAACAAACAGCAGTAGTTTGGTCTATCGTCTGGTAACAAACAGCAGTAGTTTGGTCTATCGTCTGGTAACAAACAGCAGTAGTTTGGTCTATCGTCTGGTAACAAACAGCAGTAGTTTGGTCTATCATCTGGTAACAAACACAGTAGTTTGGTCTATCATCTGGTAACAAACAGCAGTAGTTTGGTCTATCATCTGGTAACAAACACAGTAGTTTGGTCTATCGTCTGGTAACAAACAGCAGTAGTTTGGTCTATCGTCTGGTAACAAACAGCAGTAGTTTGGTCTATCATCTGGTAACAAACACAGCAGTAGTTTGGTCTATCGTCTGGTAACAAACAGCAGTAGTTTGGTCTATCGTCTGGTAACAAACAGCAGTAGTTTGGTCTATCGTCTGGTAACAAACAGCAGTAGTTTGGTCTATCGTCTGGTAACAAACAGCAGTAGTTTGGTCTATCGTCTGGTAACAAACAGCAGTAGTTTGGTCTATCGTCTGGTAACAAACACAGCAGTAGTTTGGTCTATCATCTGGTAACAAACAGCAGTAGTTTGGTCTATCGTCTGGTAACAAACAGCAGTAGTTTGGTCTATCGTCTGGTAACAAACAGCAGTAGTTTGGTCTATCGTCTGGTAACAAACAGCAGTAGTTTGGTCTATCGTCTGGTAACAAACAGCAGTAGTTTGGTCCATCGTCTGGTAACAAACAGCAGTAGTTTGGTCTATCATCTGGTAACAAACAGCAGTAGTTTGGTCTATCGTCTGGTAACAAACAGCAGTAGTTTGGTCTATCGTCTGGTAACAAACACAGTAAGTTTTGGTACAAACAGTAGTTTGGTCTATCATCTGGTAACAAACAGCAGTAGTTTGGTCTATCATCTGGTAACAACAGCAGTAAGTTTTGGTCTATCGTCTGGTAACAAACAGCAGTAGTTTGGTCTATCGTCTGGTAACAAACAGCAGTAGTTTGGTCTATCGTCTGGTAACAAACAGCAGTAGTTTGGTCCTATCGTCTGGTGAACCAACATGCAGTAGTTTGGGTCTATCGTCCTGGTAAAAACACAGCAGTAGTTTGGTCTATCATCTGGTAACAAACCAGCAGTAGTTTGGTCTATCGCTGGTAACCAACAGCAGTAGTTTGGTCTATCGTCTGGTAACAACACAGTAGTCTTGGTCTATCGCCTGGTAACCAAACAGCAGTAGTTTGGTCTATCGGCCTGGGTACAAACGGGGTACTACAGCAGTAGTTTTGGTCTATCCGTCCTGGTAAACAAACAGGCAGTCAGTTTGGTCCATCGTCTGGTAACAAACAGCAGTTATTTGGGTCTACGTCGTCTGGTTAACAACAGCAGTAAGTTTGGTCTATCGTCTGGTAACAAACAGCAGTAGTTGGTCCTATCGTCTGGTAACAACAGCAGTAGTTTGGTCTAATCTCTGGTAACAAACAGCAGTAGTTGGTCTATGTCTGGTAACAACACAGTAGTTTGGTCTACATCTGGTAACAGCAGTAGTTTGGTCTATCGTCTGGTAACAACACAGCAGTAGTTTGGTCTATCGTCTGGTAACAAACAGAAGGGCTTCATGGTAAAAAGGTAGTTTGGCTCTATCATGCTGGTAACCAACACAGCAGTAGGTGTGCTACTCATCTAGGTAACAAACAGCAGGTAGTTCTGGTCTATCGTCTGGGTAAACAAACACAGCAAGCAGTTTGGTCTAGTCGTACTCTGGTAACAAAACAGCAGTAGTTTGGTCTATCGATCCGGTAACAAACAGCAGTAGTTGGTCTCATCATCTGGTAACAAACACAGCAGTAGTTTGGGTCTATCGTTCTGGTAAACAAACAGGCAGTGTTTGGTCGTATCGTCTGGGTAAACAGCAGTAGTTTGGTTCTAGTCGTCTGGTAACAACACAGCCAGTAGTCTTGGTCTATCGTACTGGGTAACAACAGCAGTAGTTGGTATCGTCTTCGGTAACAACACAAGCAGTAGTCTGGTCCATCGCTCTCGCGTAACAAACAAGCAGTAGTTTTGGTCTATCGTCTGGTAAACAACACAGCAGTAGTTTGGTCTATCGTCTGGTAACAAACAGCAGTAGTTTGGTCTATCGTCTGGTAACAAACAGCAGTAGTTTGGTCTATCGTCTGGTAACAAACAGCAGTAGTTTGGTCTATCGTCTGGTAACAAACAGCAGTAGTTTGGTCTATCGTCTGGTAACAAACACAGCAGTAGTTTGGTCTATCGTCTGGTAACAAACAGCAGTAGTTTGGTCTATCGTCTGGTAACAAACAGCAGTAGTTTGGTCTATCGTCTGGTAACAAACAGCAGTAGTTTGGTCTATCGTCTGGTAACAAACAGCAGTAGTTTGGTCTATCGTCTGGTAACAAACAGCAGTAGTTTGGTCTATCGTCTGGTAACAAACAGCAGTAGTTTGGTCTATCATCTGGTAACAAACACAGCAGTAGTTTGGTCTATCGTCTGGTAACAAACACAGCAGTAGTTTGGTCTATCGTCTGGTAACAAACAGCAGTAGTTTGGTCTATCGTCTGGTAACAAACAGCAGTAGTTTGGTCTATACGTCTGGTAACAAACAGCAGTAGTTTGGTCCTATCGTCTGGTAACAAACAGCAGTAGTTTGGTCTATCGTCTGGTAACAACGCAGTAGTTTGGTCTATCGTCTGGTAACAAACAAGCAGTAGTTTGGTCTATCGTCTGGTAACAAACACAGCAGTAGTTTGGTCATCGTCTGGTAACAAACAGCAGTAGTTTGGTCTATCGTCTGGTAAACAAAACAGCAGTAGTTTGGTCCATCGTCTGGTAACAAACAGCAGTAGTTTTGGTCTATCCGTCTGGTAACAAACAGCAGTAGTTTGGTCTATCGTCTGGTAACAAACAAGCAGTAGTTTGGCCATCGTCTGGTAACAAACAGCAGTAGTTTGGTCTATCATCTGGTAACAAACACAGCAGTAGTTTGGTCTATCGTCTGGTAACAAACACAGTAGTTTGGTCATCGTCTGGTAACAACAGCCAGTAGTTTGGTCTATCGTCTGGTAACAAACAGCAGTAGTTTGGTCTATCGTCTGGTAACAAACAGCAGTAGTTTGGTCTATCGTCTGGTAACAAACAGCAGTAGTTTGGTCTATCGTCTGGTAACAAACAGCAGTAGTTTGGTCTATCGTCTGGTAACAAACAGCAGTAGTTTGGTCTATCGTCTGGTAACAAACAGCAGTAGTTTGGTCTATCGTCTGGTAACAAACAGCAGTAGTTTGGCCCATCGTCTGGTAACAAACACAGCTGTAGTTCACCCTATACAAGTCTACCATGTTTACCAGTATTCCTTGTTTGTAGATTCATGTTCTTCCTCCAGAATCATCTCCATCAGCAACCCTCAGCCAAGGAGTGCTGGTCTGGTTGTAAACACAATGGTACTTTGTACTGCAATGGCTGGTAACAAACAGCCGTAGTTTACAAGCCAATGTACACGTTCTGCAGACTTACAAGCAGTACTTGTTGGTAGGTCCATGTTGTTCTTCCTCTAGATGCTCTGCTGCCTCCAGGGACACCAACACACACCTGGTCCTTATGAAGCAGTAAACAGTAAACGGCCTGCTCAATGCAACAATACTTTGACTGATTCAAGACTAGTTTAGTTGCTAGTTTAGTAGCAGGACTAGTCCATAGAAGTGGCAGTGAGTGTGAGAATCACTTTAAAGTCTGGCTTCATTCATTCCACCAGGGACATCTTCCACCAACTTGGCTCCTCCCACTACAGATTACTGACCTGGTCTCACACACACACACACACCTAATTATTTCTGAGCTAAATGTTGACCTCCATATGTACCTACCTTCCCAACACGTTCGGGGTCACATGGTAGTCCTCCAATAGGATCCTGGGAGGTCATCAGCTTCATCTAGCCACAACGATACTTTGAATTACACACCAGCATATGTATATCTCATTTGGGGAGTAAAACAATAGAACTTGAAGAACCTTTGTATGAGAGTACACCTTATAATTCTACACCTTGTAGAGCAGACTCTGCTGCCTTCACATTTAGAGAGGAAATAATGAGTCTAACAAATCATGTTCTCCCACAGTTCCGTTAACCAGGAACTGTTTTCTCTCTACCATGATGATCAGAGGTGATGGCCGAGTGAAGAAGACGAGTTGAGTGGTTAGTTTAGTAGCAGGACCAACCTTCACCAGGCAGGTCCACCAGCACGGCACCTCAGTCAGCTCCCCTCTGCCATGGATTCCCTGTCTGGTAACAAACAAACGTCTTAGCTGGGGATGTAAAACCTGCACAACTTTTGTGTGCTTCATTTGTATCCACCTTACTCAAGTCAATACATTAACATAATGAGTAATTTATAACATAGTAGCTCAAATGGCACGGCATAACAATGTATAGCATTATAATAAGACCCTCTGACAAACCATCTAAATAACAAGTCATCAGAGCATCTAGTGTTGCAGATGAGCTTGGTGGTTACCCGCTGGTCCCCGGCCTCCGGTCCATCATGGAGCCTCATGTCTTGTCCAGGGGATCCTGAAGGTCACACAACATGGCTTGGCTTGTCATGGTGCTTCAGCAACAGGGTCACCTTCAGCCTACAGAGTCATGTCTTGTCGTGTGCTTAAGGAAACTAGCGCTACAAGACACCTCTATACCGTTAATGGATGATTGAATGACCTCCCACTGTTCATGAAACAGAGCCCCAGCATAGAGCTGTAGCAGGCTGAGCTCTGATGCTGGGTACAGGATTTATAGTTTCACACGACTGTTTAACTGAAGTCATCTTGCCAGTCATCCTAAGATTACAAATTAATGTGATGTGCATTTATTTAAATGTGGTTGACAATATACACAGGGGGATTTACATGGGGAAAAAGTACCAATGTGGAACCATCTTCATAGAAAAACCTACATCATCCTGTTGGACTATTGACATCCTGGGCGTGGGACAGGTTCAAGACAGCAAGTACTGGAGTCCACCCCGCCACTGTGAACACAAACATTGATCCATTTACCCTGCCCACTGTTATGGAGGACGTTCTCCTCCTGGAGTATTGATACTGACCTCACTGTTACGGAGGACTTTCTACTCCTGGAGTATTAAAACTGACCTCACTGTTATGGAGGACTTTCTCCTCCTGGAGTATTGATACTGACCTCACTGTTACGGAGGACTTTCTACTCCTGGAGTATTAAAACTGACCTCACTGTTATGGAGGACGTTCTCCTCCTGGAGTATTGATACTGACCTCACTGTTACGGAGGACTTTCTACTCCTGGAGTATTAAAACTGACCTCACTGTTATGGAGGACTTTCTACTCCTGGAGTATTAAAACTGACCTCACTGTTATGGAGGACTTTCTACTCCTGGAGTATTGATACTGACCTCACTGTTACGGAGGACTTTCTACTCCTGGAGTATTGATACTGACCTCACTGTTACGGAGGACTTTCTACTCCTGGAGTATTAAAACTGACCTCACTGTTATGGAGGACTTTCTACTCCTGGAGTATTAAAACTGACCTCACTGTTATGGAGGACTTTCTACTCAAAGAATATTGAAAGTGCACTGACCTCAGTAATGGACGGCGTCTTCGAACAGTGGTGATGGAGCAGGGATGTATAGCGGCCAGGTGAGGAGGAGACACCTTGTGACACAGTTCTATAGTCTATACTACTGCAACGTGTGGGACATAGGTCCATTATTTTAGCTGTAGAGTCCTTTCAGATAGGTACTAACCTATCACAATGTATGTTGCAGTCATGTCATTGGTAGAGTTTAACTTGAACTGATCAGAAGGTTATTACAATTTAAAATGCTACTTGGTCACAATCAGGTGCTGGTTACTCCAGGGATCCATGCAGCAGGTATAGAAATGCCAAATAGTCTGCAGAAATGTTGACCAGTCTTCGATGAAATGTTCACGCAAGTAGACGGAATACGCAAGTAGACGGAAGAACGCAGTTTGGGACGCAGCAAGAATGACGCCATAATTAAGTATTGAAGATATTGTTGCTAAAGTGGCGAGACAAGGCAACGGTTTGTGTCATGTATGCTACACCCGAGTGCGTGCTATATGTCAAATAAATTAGATGTTAGAGAAGAGGAACGGGTTACTACAGAGAGTGATTAGGTTAAGCAAATTCCAATCGTCAACGTACTGCCAAGAGCCTATTCCTAGTCCTGCCTGCCTAATCAAGTGACCAAATTGGCCTCAGTTGTGTCCTGGGCCATCCCCAGTCCAAATGTTGCAGCATAAGACAAGGATCCTGCTCTGTACTCCATACATACACACAGCAGCATTAGAGGTTCTAACTGCCAATTCATCCAACTGGAATCCAAACGCTCCAGTCAGAACCAACCCAGCAGAGTAATATAACCAGCACCTCACCTTGAGCTGAACGACGGAAGGTCTTGTAGTCCTTTGATCGTCTTCTCATTACAGACACATCCAACAGACTTACCTTGAGGTGATCTAGTAGTTTGTTGCTGTTGGTTTTGACTATTTATACTGTTTATACTTCTCATTCCATTGTGAATGTACATTACAATGCCCCCATGTGTACATGTAACAATATTAACCACTCCCAATAAAAGCAAGGTTTACAAAATACAAAGAATCAAACTACTATGTTAGGTCCATACAACTTGAACCTCAAATCATTCCCTAAAACTATGCAAGCCTTCAATGCAAAGTAGTGACAACACACCTTTACAAATTACCTCACCAATTCAAGGTATAATCTATACAGTATACAATAACCATATCTCTGCACTGTTACTAAAAGAAAACAGTGGATCGTGCCAAGAGCATACCATTTAATTAAATACATCTACAGAGGTTAATGGAAAGAGGGAAGGACAGATATGTAAACCCGAATGTCATTCAAATCAACCCTCATTTCTAAATTCATAGCCAACAATCTCCCGTCCGCTTCCTCGTTACTCTCAAAAGCTTTGCATTTACGTCACATGAGTGTTGCCTTACTGATGGGAGTGTGGTCTGACTGACCAGAGATGCATGCTGGGATATGGAGCCATCTGAAGTCTACAGTTCTGTAGACGTGCCCCTCCAAGACATACCAAGTGTTCAAGAGTCTGTCGTAATGTCAGTTACATGAGCTGGAATGTCCTTCAAGATGGAGAAAGGGATTCCAGAAGGTGAAATGTCAAGGGCAAGATGAGAGGGCTCTTCCCCTCAGCTGCCAGAACACAACCTAGTTCTTACACCAGAGAACCAGGGAACCCACTTCAACGTTCTGTGGCAAGCCGATACGAGTCAGAGGCACCACGCATAGGAAACTACTGACACATACTTGGTTCAGGCGCCGGAGGCGGGCAGTTTATTCCCAACAACACACAGATCATGTCGGTAATTATCAACACGGATAAATAAGAGTCCTCTCCGGTCAGGACTCCTCCTCCCGGGTAGCCATGCTCCGCGGGGTCCGGTCCTCAGCGACACCCTACGTGTCGGCGCGATCCCCGCGACACCCTACGTGTCGGCGCGATCTCGTACGTGATGGTCTCTCTCGTACTGGGAGGAACCACGCGGCTTTATAGCCGGGTTCCTCCTGATTGTCTCATCGCCTGCAGCTGTCTCCACTTGGCCTCCTGATTAGCCGAGTGGAGACAGCTGCGATCCCTGGGGCTCGGGAGGGAGGGGCCGGAGAGTCCGTAGGCTCCGCCCCCTACCTGGCTGTGCGGGGGCTGGGATCGCTGTCCACGGTGCTGATCCCCCGGGTTGCCACACACCCCCCCCTTAGGCCAACGCCGGGGCCACCAGTCCCGGCCCCAACAGCTCCCTCCGGGGGCCGAAGGGGGAACTTCGGTTCCCCATCCCATTTCCTCAGTGTCGTCTGCGGCACTGTCTCCCAGGTCGTCCGTGGGACCTCCTCCCGGGTCGTCGGCAGCACCTCGTCCTCTCCGGATCCGGCCATCGAAGGCTCTGTCGAGACGGGACTGCGGTGCACGTCCGCCTGCGCCCTCAGCTCTTCGTTGAGCCTCTCCAGGCGACTGTGTTCCCGCTGCTCCTGCTGCAGCCCAGCTTGCGCTGCCTCCAGCTGGCCCTGTCCAGCCGCCAGCTGGACATGGAGCTCTTTGGCCTTCTCCAGGGCCTGCTCCTCCTGCTGGGCTGCGGCCTCCCGGGTGGACTTGTGCTCCCACTGCAGCCCAAGCCTGTGCTGCCTCCAGCTGGTCTGCCTGTTTGCAGTGCTCATCCACCTGCGCACTCAGCTCGACGTTGAGCTTCTCCAGGAGCTGGCGCTCTGCGTCAGTCCGCGCCCGGGCCTCGGCGTCCTTCCGCTCCAACTGGTTGCGGCGCTTGTCCGCCTGCACCACCAGCTCGGCGTTGAGCTTCTCCAGGCGCCTGCGCTCCGCGTCCATCTGCGCCCGGGCCTTGGCCACCTCGCCCCGCCTCCGGCACTGCTCCACAGTCAGCTGGGTCTGGAGCTCAAGCCAGGGCCTGCTCCTCTCGCTGGCCTGTGGCCTCCCGGGTAGCCTCGTGCTCCCGCTGCTCCTGTTGCAGCCGACTGATCCGGCCCTACAGCTGCTCCCGCACCTTCCTCTGCACGGCCTCCAGCGCCTGGTATCCCCCTCTGGGTTGTAGCCTGCACGGCCCCCACCTGCTCCATCCTGGCCTCCACCTGGCCCATCTTCTCCTTCTCCATCTGCAGCTCATGGCTGAGCTGCTTCACCTGCTCCTTGGCCAGGGCGGCCTCCTCCTGGAGAGAGACGACGCTCTCTCTCTCTTGGACCCGTGGGCCCGACCCGGCAGCAGCCCCAGCGCTTTTCTTCTTGGCAGATTTCTGCTGCTGGCTGGTCGCGACAGGGGGAACGCCATCCTGAACAAAAAGATTGTACAGTGCGCCTCCATATCGGGATCCATTTTTTTTTTTTTTTTATATTTTCCTCTATGCGTCGGCGGTGGACTCAGGTGCCCGCATTCTCCACCATATGTGGCAACCCGCTTCGAGTCAGAGGCACGACGCATAGGAAACTACTGATGCATACTCGGTTCAGGCGCCGGAGGCGGGCCGTTGCCGTTCATTCCCAACAATACACACAGATCACGTCCGTACTTATCAACACGGATAAATAGCAGTCCTCTCCGGTCAGTCCTCTCCCGCTGCTCCTGCTGCAGCCCAGCTTGCGCTGCCTCCAGCTGGCCCCGTCCAGCCGCCAGCTGGACCTGGAGCTCTTTGGCCTTCTCCAGGCCCTGCTCCTCCTGCGGCCTCCCAGGTGGCCTCGTGCTCCCGCTGCTCGCGCTGCAGCCCAGCCTGCGCTGCCTCCAGCTGGGTGCGTGGACCATGTGAGGTCCTCGGAGATGTGCACGCCGAGGAACTTGAAGCTGCTGACCCTCTCTACTGCAGCATCGTCGATGGAGATGGGGGCATGCTCTGCTCTCCGCTTCCTGTAGTCCATGATCAGCTCCTTGGTCTTCTTGACGTTGAGGGCGACACTGTCGTGTCGTCAGCAAACTTGATGAAGACGTTGGAGCTGTGCATAGCCATGCAGCCGTGGGTGTACAGGGAGTAGAGGAGAGGGCTCAACACGCATCCCTGAGGGGCTCCAGTGTTGAGGGTCAGTGGCTCTGAGGTGGTGCTGCCCATCCTCACCACCTGGCGGCGGCCCGACAGGAAGTCCAGTATCCAGCTGCACATGATCGGCAGCACCTCGTCCTCTCCGGATCCGGCCATCGAAGGCTCTGTCGAGACGGGACTGCGGTGCACGTCCGCCTGCGCCCTCAGCTCTTCGTTGAGCCTCTCCAGGCGACTGTGTTCCCGCTGCTCCTGCTGCAGCCCAGCTTGTGCTGCCTCCAGCTGGCCCTGTCCAGCCGCCAGCTGGACCTGGACCTCTTTGGCCTTCTCCAGGGCCTGCTCCTCCTGCTGGGCTGCGGCCTCCCGGGTGGACTTGTGCTCCCACTGCAGCCCAAGCCTGTGCTGCCTCCAGCTGGTCCGCCTGTTTGCAGTGCTCATCCACCTGCGCACTCAGCTCGACGTTGAGCTTCTCCAGGAGCTGGCGCTCTGCGTCAGTCCGCGCCCGGGCCTCGGCGTCCTTCCGCTCCAACTGGTTGCGGCGCTTATTTTGTATTCTTTATAATAACTGTCGGCTGTCGAGCGTTTTGCACAAAAAGTTTTTAACTCACTGTTTATACTCACGTGTAAATTGTGAAGTTACAATAAAATACTTGAACTTGAACTTGTCCGCCTGCACCACCAGCTCGGCGTTGAGCTTCTCCAGGCGCCTGCGCTCCGCGTCCATCTGCGCCCGGGCCTCGGCCACCTCGCCCCGCCTCCGGCACTGCTCCGCCGTCAGCTGGGTCTGGAGCTCAAGCCAGGGCCTGCTGCTCTCGCTGGCCTGTGGCCTCCCGGGTAGCCTCGTGCTCCCGCTGCTCCTGTTGCAGCCGACTGATCCGGCCCTACAGCTGCTCCCTCACCTTCCTCTGCACGGCCTCCAGCGCCTGGTATCCCCCTCTGGGTTGTAGCCTGCACGGCCCCCACCTGCTCCATCCTGGCCTCCACCTGGCCCATCTTCTCCTTCTCCATCTGCAGCTCATGGCTGAGCTGCTTCACCTGCTCCTTGGCCAGGGCGGCCTCCTCCTGGAGAGAGACGACGCTCTCTCTCTCTTGGACCCGTGGGCCCGACCCGGCAGCAGCCCCAGCGCTTTTCTTCTTGGCAGATTTCTGCTGCTGGCTGGTCGCGACAGGGGGAACGCCATCCTGAACAAAAAGATTGTACAGTGCCTCTATATCGGGATCCATTTTTTTTTTTTTTTATATTTTCCTCTATGCGTCGGCGGTGGACTCAGGTGCCCGCATTCTCCACCATATGTGGCAACCCGCTTCGAGTCAGAGGCACGACGCATAGGAAACTACTGATGCATACTCGGTTCAGGCGCCGGAGGCGGGCCGTTGCCGTTCATTCCCAACAATACACACAGATCACGTCCGTACTTATCAACACGGATAAATAGCAGTCCTCTCCGGTCAGTCCTCTCCCGCTGCTCCTGCTGCAGCCCAGCTTGCGCTGCCTCCAGCTGGCCCCGTCCAGCCGCCAGCTGGACCTGGAGCTCTTTGGCCTTCTCCAGGCCCTGCTCCTCCTGCGGCCTCCCAGGTGGCCTCGTGCTCCCGCTGCTCGCGCTGCAGCCCAGCCTGCGCTGCCTCCAGCTGCGCCTGTTTGCGGTGCTCATCCACCTGCGCACTCAGTTCGACATTGAGCTTCTCCAGGCGCCGGCGCTCTGCGTCAGTCCGCGCCCGGGCGTCCCTCCGCTCCACCTGGTCGCGGCGCTCGCCCGCCTGCACCACCAGCTCGGCGTTTAGCTTCTCCAGGTGACTGCGCTCCCGCTGCAGCCCAGCTTGCGCTGCCTCCAGCTGGCCCTGGAGCTCTTTGGCCTTCTACAGGGCCTGCTCCTCCTCT
>PIJE02003155.1:27500-31374 GCA_002895965.2 Coryphaenoides rupestris | reverse complement strand
CGGAAAATCCTTTCAGCTCGATGGCTGAGTCGGCAACCCCCTCCGACATCCATGTCTCCGTCAGGCAGATGATGCAGTTGTCGGTGGAATTGTATACTTGTTATACCTTGTTGTCCAGAGACTGTACATTAGACAGTAGAATGGTGGGTAGTGGAGGTCGATTGGCACGACGTCTCAGCCTGACCAGCACGCCGGCTCGCTTCCCTCTCCGTCGGCGACGCCTCCGTGTGATTGCGCCTAAGATGGACGGAGATAGTCCAGCCACGACTCCGGGCGGGACGTCCGAGTCGAAAGACTTGAAAAACTCCGGTAGGCGGCGAGCGACTGTCGTTCTAATCTCCAGAAGTGTACTACTGTCGTAAGTGAACTTACTGCTAACTTCCTGTGCAAGGATAGTCGCAATTAAAAGAATAAATAACAAAAAACCTCGTCGCTGTACGAGAGCTCGCAATAGCAGTCCTCTCCGGTCAGTCCTCTCCCGCTGCTCCTGCTGCAGCCCAGCTTGCGCTGCCTCCAGCTGGCGGCTGCACAGGGCCAGCTGGACGCAGCGCAAGCTGGGGCTCTTTGGCCTTCTCCAGGGCCTGCTCCTCCTGCTGGGCTGCGGCCTCCCGGGTGGCCTCGTGCTCCCGCTGCTCGCGCTGCATCCCAGCCTGCGCTGCCTCCAGCTGCGCCTGTTTGCGGTGCTCATCCACCTGCGCACTCAGTTCGACATTGAGCTTCTCCAGGCGCCGGCGCTCTGCGTCAGTCCGCGCCCGGGCGTCCCTCCGCTCCACCTGGTCGCGGCGCTCGCCCGCCTGCACCACCAGCTCGGCGTTTAGCTTCTCCAGGTGACTGCGCTCCCGCTGCAGCCCAGCTTGCGCTGCCTCCAGCTGGCCCTGGAGCTCTTTGGCCTTCTACAGGGCCTGCTCCTCCTCTGCTGGGCTACGGCCTCGTGCTCCCGCTGCAGCCCAGCCTGCGCTGCCTCCAGCTGGTCCGCCTGTTTGCAGTGCTCATCCACCTGCGCACTCAGCTCGGCGTTGAGCTTCTCCAGGCGCCGGTGCTCTGAGTCAGTCCACGCCCGGGCCTCAGCCTCCCTCCGCTCCGCCTGGTCGCGGTGCTCGGCCACCAGCTCGGCGTTGAGCTTCTCCAGGCGCCTGCGCTCCGCGTCCGTCTGCGCCCGGGCCTCGGCCGCCTCGTTCCGCCTCCGGCCCTGCTCCGCTGTCAGCTGGGCCTGGAGCTCTTTGGCCTGCTCCAGGGCCTGCTCCTCTCGCTGGCCTGTGGCCTCCCAGGTAGCCTCGTGCTCCCGCTGGCCTGCTGCAGCCGACTGATCCGGCCCTCCAGCTGCTCCCGCACCTTCCTCTGTACGGCCTCCAGCGCCTGGTATCCCCTCTGGGTTGTAGCCTGCACGGTCCCCACCTGCTCCATCCTGGCCTCCACCTGGCCCATCTTCTCCTTCTCCATCCGCAGCTCATGGCTGAGCTGCTTCACCTGCTCCTTGGCCAGGGCGGCCTCCTCCTGGAGAGAGATGACGCTCTCCATCTCTTGGACCCATGGGCCGGAACCGGCAGCAGCCCCAGCCCTTTTCTTCTTGGCAGATTTCTTCTGCTGGCTGGTCGCGACAGGGGGAACGCCATCCTGAACAAAAAGATTGTACAGTGCGCCTCCATATCGGGATCCATTTTTGTTATTTTTTTCTCTATGTGTCGGCGGTGGACTCAGGTGCCCGCATTCTCCATTATATGTGGCAACCCGCTTCGAGTCAGAGGCACGACGCATAGGAAACTACTGACGCATACTCGGTTCAGGCGCCGGAGGCGGGCCGTTTATTCCCAACAATACACACAGATCACGTCGGTACTTATCAACACGGATAAATAGGAGTCCTCTCCGGTCAGGACTCCTCCTCCCAGGTAGCCGTGCTCTGCGGGGTCCGGTCCTCAGTGACACCCTATGTGTCGGCACGATACCCGCAACACCCTACGTGTCGGCGCGATCTCGTACGTGTCGGCGTCTCTCGTACTGGTAGGAACCACGCGGCTTTATAACCGGGTTCCTCCAGATTGTCTCATCGCCTGCAGCTGTCTCCACCTGGCCTCCTGATTAGCCGAGTGGAGACAGCTGCGATCCCTGGGGCTCGGGTGGGAGGGGCCGGAGAGTCCGTAGGCTCTACCTGGCCGTGTGGGGGCTGGGATCGATGTCCACGGTGCTGAACCCCCGGGTTGCCACAGTTCCTCTCCATAGATCTTGATGGCTTGGTAATGGTTTCTCTGCCTCCCCAGCTGAAGAAAAACACAATTTCAGGTTGAAGAGGACTCCAAAAATGAATTCAGTGGAATCCGATATTGGTCATGGATAATGCAGGGTGTCTCCAGAAGGTATACAATGTTGTCTTCATGTTCCTGAAGTGGTGTCTTGTCAGTTTTTTCTTGAATGAAAAGCCTTCACATATGACCAGTGGTGGGGTGGTAGGTAGAGAAGGATCCTCTTCTGAGCTTCAGGCAGATGAGTCCTCTGCTGGCTCAGATAGAAGCGTTCTGTGGTCGGCGTTTCATCTCCTCCAACCCCAAGGTGAAAGCCTTTCTCAGCCTGAAGCACAGAGTAATGGACAAAGCCAGCTGGACCTGGAAGATGGGTCCTCTCAAATCAGTAACCATCTCAGAAAGATCCCAACTAGGGACCCTTTTGAACCAAAGTTGTGTTCTACATCAGCTGGGGAGGCAGAGAAACCATCGCCAAGCCATCAAGATCTATGGAGGGGAATGTTGAAGTGGGTTCCCTGGTTCTCTGGTGTAAAACATAGGTTGTGTTCTGGTAGCTGAGGGGAAAAGCCCTCCCATCTTGCCCTTGACATTTCTACTTCTGGAATCCGTCTCCATCTTGAAGGACATTCCAGCTCATGTAACTGACGTTACGACAGACTCTTGAACACTTGGTATCTCCTGGAGGGGCATGTCTACAGAACTGTAGACTCCAGACAGCACTGTATCCCAGCATGCATCTCTGCACATTCTGAACACACTCCCATCAGTAATACAACATGCATGTGATAAAGATGCAGAGGTCAGGAAAGCAGCTGGAAAGTGGCCAGTAGAAATCCAACTCTTACATCTGACAACACTAACTATACTTCACATCACTTTTAAAACAGTAAATACATAAAACTTAACAGGTAACTTCTTTACAGACCTCCACCTAACAGGTTGCCTCAACCAAACATGAAAAAGGAAAATGGTGACTTACAGTTCGCAGTTTCTTCTTCAAAGTTAACTTGTGTGACTCACAGAACCATTTTCTTCATCTTCATAGTTGACCTGTGAAGGAGCAGTAAAAAAGTTTTAATTAGTAGTGGTCACAAAAATAAACAGGTCCAGGTACATTTCTTCGTTTTACTTCGAAAAGTCTTCGTAATGAACCTGTGAAACAGAGGAACAGACTTCTAGACACATAGTCCACCTTAACATTACATGAAGGCATCCTGGTTTAATGTGTAAAATAACATGAATATTACCTAACTTTTAGGAAATAGACGGCTGGTTTAATGTGGAAAATAGAATAGAACTTTATTTATCCCGAAGGAAATTCTTGTGCCCGGTTACATAGCGATACAGTACAATAAAACAATCTGGAAAACAGCAGAATGATAAAAATTTACTAACGGATTTACAATTAAAATACAAATCTGTAGGCAAGATAAGATATTCTGACGGAGAAACAATTTGTCATAATTGAAGTGTAATATTATTGGACATGACAAGAAGAATATTACACATGATGATGAGAGGAGATGAGAGGTAGTGTTATAGATAATATTTATAGACAACATGATAATAATAAGAATAATAAAGCACATGATAGAGTATTGCACATGTTGGACAGTAATATTAATATCATCATT
>PIJE02003155.1:7500-22500 GCA_002895965.2 Coryphaenoides rupestris | reverse complement strand
GTCGGCGAGCAGGTAGGACACGATAACGTAGTGTTCTCATCCAGAATGAACAAAGCTGTGGTGGTGTTCCTGAAGGAGGTGTTCCTGAAGGAGGTGTTCCTGAAGGTGGTGTTCCTGAAGGTGGTGTTCCTGAAGGAGGTGTCTCTGGTCTACCAGCTGATAGAGAGCGCTGTGTTCATACGAGATGTATTCGTGCAGGTGTCTCCGCTGTCAGTCCCATCTACGCGGATCACCGTATCTAGTGTTCCGCCGTTTATACCCAACGAACTGTTAGAGAACGAGCTCCGGAGGTTTGGTAAACTGGCCAGCGGGTTTAAAACAGTGAGTTTAGGATGTAAAGATCCTAAACTGAAACACGTACAGTCTCTGAGGCGGCAGGTGTTCATGTTCCTGGACTCACCCACACAATCACTGGAGGTGTCCTTCAGAGTGAAGCACGGAGACGGCTTCTAAATGTTGTACGCCAGCTCAGGACTGTTCAAGTGTTTCGAGTGTGGAGATGTTGGACATAAACGCTTTGCGTGTCCGCATAAGCGGCAGGGAGGTCCCGATGGTGAGGTGGCTCCCGCCGCGGGTCCACCGGCCGCGGGTCCGCCCACCGCGGGTCCACCGGCCGCGGGTCCACCGGCCCGCCGCGGGTCCACTGGCCGCGGGTCCACCCGCCGCGGGTCCACCGGCCGCGGGTCCACCCGCCGCGGGTCCACCGGCCGCGGGTCCACCGGCCCGCCGCGGGTCCACCGGCCGCGGGTCCACCGGCCGCCGCGGGTCCACCGGCCGCGGGTCCACCGGCCGCGGGTCCACCGGCCGCGGGTCCACCCGGGGGTGTGGTTGCTTTACTTTGTGAGGGCAGTGACAGGGAGGACCAGGGGCAGCCGGAGGAGCAGCGGGCTCCTGTGGCTCCAGAGAACCCGAGCATCTCTCGGGCTCTCTCTGTGGCTCCAGAGAACCCGAGCAGCTCTCACGTGGCTCCAGGGAACCCGAGCAGCTCTCAGGCTCTCTCTGTAGACATTGAAGCTGGGTCACAGTCAGCAGAGGGTGTTGGGGAAGCAGCTTCCACATGTTGTTCAGAGATAGATCAGACTGAAGGACAGGACGGGCTCAGTAGCCACATGTCTGGTGAAGGAGAAGAGATGGACTCTGAGTCAGAGTCAGACAGTGTATCTGTTGTTAGAAAGTCCTGGAAGGATACTGACATATATACTCTAGAGGAAATACAACTGTTTCTGGATAAAACTTTTAAAAAGTCGGTTAAAGTCAAGGAGTATTTCACTGATACGGACAAATTCATCAGGACTGTTGAAGTATTAAAAAGACAGGTCGGTTTAGACCTCCTGGATGAAAAAAAACGCTTCCGTCTAAAAAAACACATCACAATTCTGAGAAAAGCAAATAAAGGCACAACTGGTAAAAAGAGAAAGTAAAATGATCATGTATCACAAGGTGTTGTACTCTCTTCACTGCTCTCGGCTGTACTACCCTATCTGTTTCCCTTCTCCAACTTTCCTATGCAGAGCCTCACAATAGGATCCTTGAACATAAATGGTGGGAGAGACCGGAAAAAAAGAGCGTTAATCACTGAGGTCTCCACTCAAAAAGCAGTTGATGTGTTGTTTCTGCAAGAGACAGATGAAGGCAGATGAAACGGATTGGGGCTTGTGGTGGGAGGGTCCGCGTGCCTTTAGCCATGGTACTAACCTTAGTGCAGGGGTAGCTGTCCTCTTCCCAGCAGCTACAAATGCAAACATTCTGTACTCTAGAGAAGTAGTGAAGGGCAGGCTGATGATAGTGAGGGCAGAGATAGATAGCTCCAGCTTCTGTTTTGTTAATATCTATGCCCCAAATCAGGGGACAGAAAGAATAGTTTTTTTCAACATGCTGAAAGATGAATTGTTAAAATACCACCGGGAACAATTCTTTATTGGTGGGGATTTTAACTGCACCCTGGATTTCACTATGGACAGGACAAGCGAGGAACCCCACCCACAGTCATCTCAGAGCCTTAGGAACACCGTCACAAAGTTTGACCTATTAGATGCATGGAGAGTCAAGCATCCTTACTCCAGGCAATACACATGGGTGAGGGCTAGCAACAACAGGGTGAGTGCAGCTAGACTGGACAGGATTTACATCTCCAGAAGTCTCAGCTCCAGGTTAAATCAGTGCAACATAAGTCCAGTGGGGTTCACTGATCACCATTTCACTAGCGTGAAGCTAATAATTTCACCAGGTGAAAGGGCTAAGTCTTGCTGGTCTTTTAATAATCAACTCTTGCAAGATGGCACCTTCTGCCAGAGCTTTCAGTGTTTTTGGCAGCAGTGGAAAACCCAAAAAACTGAGTTTAATTCCCTGAGGTTGTGGTGGGAAGTAGGCAAGACACAAATTCTGGTTTTTTTGCCAGCAGTACACCGCTCATTCCACTGCCAAGATCAAGGCAGCAGTTCTACAACTTGAGGATAACATCAGGAGTATTGAGGAGGGGATATATAGAAACTCAGACCCTAATACAGGTCAGATGCTGAAGGAGAAAAGGTTTGAACTGAGCTCATTCCTGCAAGAGAGAGTCAAGGGTGCTCTTGTCAGGTCTTGCTTCCTCCAGCTCAAGGACATGGATGCCCCGAGCTCTTTCTTCTTTAATCTGGAAAGATCGGTGGCACAGAGGAAGCAGATGACCTGCCTTAAGCTTCCAGGAGGCAGAGTGACCACCAGTCCGGGCGAGATGAGGAGCCATGCGGTGGGTTTCTACACTGAGCTCTTTGGGGCAGAACGCTGCACTATGGAGTGCCGTGAGAAGCTACTGGAGGGACTCTCTCAGCTCAGCCCGGCAGAGCAAGCTGCCATGGACTGCACATTAACATTGGAGGAGCTGACTGCTGCTGTCAATCAGATGGCATCAGGACGGGCACCAGGGATCGATGGTCTCGCGACTGACTTTTACAACATTTTTGGAATACCCTTGGACCTGATTTATATAGTGTGTTGCTGGAGTGCTACAGAACAGGATCTCTTCCTGTCTCCTGTCAGAGAGCAGTGCTTTCTTTGCTGCCCAAGAAAGGAGATCTGGCATTACTCAGGAACTGGAGGCCAGTTGCCCTTCTATGCACGGATTACAAGGTTCTCTCCAGAACCCTATCAAATAGACTGAAACGTGTGTTGGAGAGCATTGTACAGCCGGACCAGACATATTGCGTACCTGAGCGGACAATTGCGTACCTGAGCGGACAATCATGGACAATATCTTTTTGGTTCGAGATATTATTGATGCCAGCAAATCTGTAAATGTTGATTTTGGAATTGTTTCTTTAGATCAGGAGAAAGCTTTTGACAGGGTTGACTACTCTTATTTGTTTTCTGCACTTAGGACCTTTGGTTTTGGTGATGGGTTTCTGGCTTGGATTGGTTTATTGTACAGTGGTGCTCAATGCATGGTGAAGATGGGGGCGGGGTTGAGTCGGCCAATCCCTGTACGGCGAGGGATAAGGCAGGGCTGTCCGATCTCAGGCCAACTATATAGCCTAGCTATTGAGCCATTACTGTGCAGGTTGAGAGATCGGCTCAGTGGACTCTCACTGCCTGGCTCCTCCATCACAGACCATCTTCTCACCGTCTCTGCTTATGCAGATGATGTTCACGTTTTTGTCTCCAGCCAGGGGGACGTTCAATGTCTGCAGGATACCCTGTCCCTGTATGAAAAAGTGACATCTGCACGGGTGAACTGGGCAAAGAGTGAGGCTTTGTTGGTGGGGCAGTGGAGGGAACAGACAGTGCCCAGCCTGCCTGGAGGACTTGAGTGGGGGAACGAGGGACCGAATGTCTTGGGAGTCTTTCTGGGCACTGAGGGCTTTCAGATAAAGAACTGGGAGGGAGTTAAGGAGAAAGTGTGCGCGTGGTTGTCTAGATGGAAACCAGTTATCGTATAGGGGAAGAGTTCTGGTTGCTAATAACTTGGTCGCCTCGACCCTTTGGCATAGACTCATCGCTCTGTTGCCACCAAGAGGTCTGATAGAGGATGTCCAGAGAGCCATCGTGGACTTTTTCTGGTCTGGCCGGCACTGGGTCCGGGCAGCAGCCCTCTACCTACCCGTGGCTGAAGGGGGGCAAGGACTAATTGACATCCGGTCAAAAATTGCTTCCTTCAGACTCCAGACTACGCAAAGACTGCTGTATGGTTGTGGCCCAAGCTGGTTGGATACAGCTCGTCTGCTGCTGAGGAGAGTGGGGCGGCTGGACTATGACAAACAGCTTTTTCTGCTGCAGCCTACAGAGTTGGATTTTACTGGATTAACACCTTTTTACAGTTCTGTACTGCAGGCATGGCAGGTTTTTAGACTCCGGGAATGTGGTTGTTCGAGGAACCTTTGTTTTTTAACAGCTATACAAAGACTCAAACACTGCAGTCTGCCAGCCTGCGAACCAAACTCAGGGAAGTGGGCTGCACTAAACTGGGCCATCTGATGAAGGTGACGAGAACATCTGTGGACGCCCAGATAAAGAACAGCAACATCACCTCTATCAGGCTTTTCAACAGGGTGGTGGAGGAAGTCTGTGCTGCCCTGCCACACCCCCAAAGAACATTCGTCAAAAACAGCACTCTGTGTGACCAGTGGAGTGAAGGGTGTGAATACAGTTTCCCCGCTCTGATTATCACCCCAGTTGTGGGGGAATGGCAGGAAGGAGGAGGTCAGCTGCTGTCTTTTACGACCCCCCACCTAGACAATTTGCAGGCTGCGGGGAAAAAAACAATTTATCAGAGTTGTGTTAAAGTTCTAAATCTACGTCCTTTGGCAGGGATGAAGGAGTCGAGGTGGATTGAGTTCTTTGGTCCAGACTTTTCCCCGAAAGGCAGCTGGCGGACCNAAACGCCAGGTTGAGAGATCGGCTCAGTGGACTCTCACTGCCTGGCTCCTCCATCACAGACCATCTTCTCACCGTCTCTGCTTATGCAGATGATGTTCACGTTTTTGTCTCCAGCCAGGGGGACGTTCAATGTCTGCAGGATACCCTGTCCCTGTATGAAAAAGCGACGTCTGCACGGGTGAACTGGGCAAAGAGTGAGGCTTTGTTGGTGGGGCAGTGGAGGGAACAGACAGTGCCCAGCCTGCCTGGAGGACTTGAGTGGGGGAACGAGGGACTGAAAGTCTTGGGAGTCTTTCTGGGCACTGAGGGCTTTCAGATAAAGAACTGGGAGGGAGTTAAGGAGAAAGTGTGCGCGCGGTTGTCTAGATGGAAATGGTTGCTGCCCCAGTTGTCGTATAGGGGAAGAGTTCTGGTTGCTAATAACTTGGTCGCCTCGACCCTTTGGCATAGACTCATCGCTCTGACGCCACCAAGAGGTCTGATAGAGGATGTCCAGAGAGCCATCGTGGACTTTTTCTGGTCTGGCCGGCACTGGGTCCGGGCAGCAGCCCTCTACCTACCCGTGGCTGAAGGTGGGCAAGGACTAATTGACATCCGGTCAAAAATTGCTTCCTTCAGACTCCAGACTACGCAAAGACTGCTGTATGGTTGTGGCCCAAGCTGGTTGGATACAGCTCGTCTGCTGCTGAGGAGAGTGGGGCGGCTGGACTATGACAAACAGCTTTTTCTGCTGCAGCCTACAGAGTTGGATTTTACTGGATTAACACCTTTTTACAGTTCTGTACTGCAGGCATGGCAGGTTTTTAGACTCCGGGAATGTGGTTGTTCGAGGAACCTTTGTTTTTTAACAGCTATACAAAGACTCAAGCACTGCAGTCTGCCAGTCTGCGAACCAAATTTAGGGAAGTGGGCTGCACTAAACTGGGCCATCTGATGAAGGTGACGAGAACATCTGTGGACGCCCAGATAAGCAACATCACCTCTATCAGGCTTTTTAACAGGGTGGTGGAGGAAGTCTGTGCTGCCCTGCCACAACCCCAAAGAACATTCGTCAAAAACAGCACTCTGTGTGACCAGTGGAGTGAAGGGTGTGAATACAGTTTCCCGCTCCTGATTATCACCCCAGTTGTGGGGGAATGGCAGGAAGGAGGAGGTCAGCTGCTGTCTTTTATGACCCCCCACCTAGACAATTTGCAGGCTGCGGGGGAAAAAAACAATTACAGAGTTGTGTTAAAGTCTAATCTACGTCCTTTGGCAGGGATGAAGGAGTCTGAGGTGGATGAGTTCTTGGTCCGGATTTTCCCCGAAAGGCAGCTGGCGGACCCTGTACTAGTTGCCTGTTGAAAAGCGGACGGCTGACCTCCAGTGGAGGGTTGTGCACGGAGCTACAGCCACAAACAGATACAGAGCGCACCTGGATCCAGGGGTGGGGGAGGAGTGTCTGTTCTGTTCTCAGAGTGAGACCCTGGTACATCTATTTGTTCAGTGTCCTCGGCTGTTAGCACTGTTTCAACTTCTAAAAAGGTGGTTTCAGGGTCTCGGGGAGGTTTTTTCTTCTTTCGTTTATTTTTGGCCCAGAATATAGTGCTAAGAAAAAGGCTGTATATACATTGATGAACCTTTTGTCTGGCTCAGCCAGGTTGGCCATCTGGCTGACATGCAGGAACCGAGCTCAATGTGCCGGCAGTGTGGAGCCGGTGCCGGTTCTGGAGGGACTGCTGAAGGCCCGACTGAGGTTCGAAATTCACCTACAGTGGACTGATGGACAATATGCAGTCCTTCAGTCACATATGGGCTCGTGGAGGGGTTTTGTGCTCTGTGGGGGGGAATGTGAACTTATTGTGGAGATGTGATCAGAGTCACATTTTTGTGTTTTGTTGACAGGATTTATTTTTTTTCTTTTAGGAAAGGTGATGGTGACAAGTTTTTTCGTGTAATTGGTATAAAGGTTTGAGTCCTTCAGTCACATATGGGCTCGTGGAGGGGTTTTGTGCTCTGTGGGAGGGGAATGTGAACTTATTGTGAATATGTGATCAGAGAGTCACATTTTTGTGTTTTGTAGACAGGATTTATTTTTTTTCTTTTAGGAAAGGTGATGGTGACAAGTTTTTTCGTGTAATTGGTCAATAAAGGAACTTTGAAAACCAAAACCTCTCCTCTCCTCCTCCTCTCCTCTCCTTCTCGCCTCCTCTCCTCTCCTCTCCTCTCCTCTCCTCTCCTCTCCTCTCTCCTCCCCTCCCCTCCGCTAGCCTCCAGAGCCAGGTTGAGTATGATCAGTACCATGTCTAAGATCCGTGGCCAGGAGAAAGGTCCAGGTTACCCCCAGGCAGAGGCGGTCCTGGGAGAAGCCATGCAACGCTTCGGACGCGAGCTGGGAGAGGAGTCCAGCTTTGGTACCTTAACTCTGTTCTAACTTAACTCTGTCCTACCTCAACTCTGTTTGACCTTAACTCTGTCTTATGTGAGTGTGTTATCTCCGGTGGTGGCTGTTAAAGTCCTGGCTGTGTCCAGGCTTGGTGCTGCTGGATGCTGGGGAGGCCATGAGAGAGCTGGGGGAGGTGAAGGATGCTCTAGACATGGAGGTCAAACAGAACTTCATCGACCCGCTGCAGAACCTGCATGACAAAGACGTCAAGGAGATACAGGTACAGGACACACACTGGAATAACACTAGTGACCACAGTACACTGAGACTAGTGACCACAGTACACTGACTAGTGACCACAGTACACTGAGACTAGTGACCACAGTACACTGACTAGTGACCACAGTACACTGAGACTAGTGACCACAGTACACTGAGACTAGTGACCACAGTACACTGAGACTAGTGACCACAGTACACTGAGACTAGTGACCACAGTACACTGAGACTAGTGACCACAGTACACTGAGACTAGTGACCACAGTACACTGAGACGAGTGACCACAGTACACTGACTAGTGACCACAGTACACTGAGACTAGTGACCACAGTACACTGAGACTAGTGACCACAGTACACTGAGACTAGTGACCACAGTACACTGAGACTAGTGACCACAGTACACTGAGACTAGTGAATGCAGCTTTACCTTCTCTCTCTCTCAATGTGTGTGTATCTCTCTCTCCCCCCCCCCCCCCCCCCTATATGTGTATATCTCTTTCTCTCTCTCCCTCTCGCTCTCTCTCCCTATGTGTGTGTATGTCTCTCGGTCAGCACCACCTAAAGAAGATGGAGGGCCGCAGGCTGGACTTCGACTACAAGAGGAAGCGCCAGGGGAAGGTCCAGGAGGAGGACATCCGCCAGGCGCTGGAGAAGTTTGACGAGAGCAAAGAGATTGCTGAGCAGAGCATGTTCAACTTGATAGAGAGTGATGTACGTACAGAGAGAGAGAGAGAGAGAGTCCATAGCAGCTAAACCAACCCGACATAATACTGTGCGAGCGAGGCTAAATAAGATTATGCAATGTTTTTAACCAATGTGTGTGTGTGTGTGTGTGTGTGTGTGTGTGTGTGTGTGTGGTGTGTGTGTGTGTGTGTGTGTGTTGTGTGTGGGGGGGGTTATGATAGAGCAGGTTAGCCAGCTAGCAGCTTTGCTTCAGGCGCAGCCGAGGAATATTCACACATCCGCTCTGCACAGATCCTGCACGCAGCTGGCCGCCAAAGTGGGAGGACAGGTACCGTCATACGATGATCGCCCGAGATCCTACGTATATAGATATAAGAGTATATAGTAGATAGATATAGCAGTGCCATACCACCGTTCACCATATAGATATATAGATATATAGATATATATAGATAGATATAGCAGTCAATACACCTTCACTATATAGATATATAGATATATAGATATATATAGATAGATATAGCAGTCAATACACCTTCACTATATAGATATATAATATATATAGATAGATATAGCAGTCAATACACCTTCACTATATAGATATATAGATATATAGATATATATAGATAGATATAGCAGTCAATACACCTTCACTATATAGATATATATAGCCACACATTGGCTGTATGTGTGTATTATGTGTGTATTATGTGTGGATGTGCTTCAGGATAAAGGAGGTATCCAGTCAGCCCAGGAAGGAGTTTACTCCCAAGCCCAGGACCACCCTGGAGCTGCTGCCCCCCAGCGAGACCCTCAACGGGGGGCTGCCCTCCACCAAGTCCCCCAGCAAGTCTCCTGGTAGGACGCATCCTAGTGGATAGGACACATCCTAGTGGATAGGACACATCCTAGTGGAGAGGAAGCATGCTAGTGGATAGGAAGCATGCTAGTGGATAGGAAGCATGCTAGTGGATAGGAAGCATGCTAGTGGATAGGACACCAGTCCTGTTAGCTAACAGTACAATACAATACAATGGGATAACCGATCAAGTGAGTGAACCTAACTGACTCCTCCCTCCCAGCTCCAATGAGCCAGCCCAGCTGCCGGGCGATCTACGACTTTGAGCCGGAGAACGAGGGTGAGCTGGGCTTCAAGGAGGGCGACGTCATCACTCTGACCAATCAGATCGATGACAACTGGTATGAGGGAACCATCAACGGCCAGTCAGGATTCTTCCCCATCAACTACGTGGATATTCTGGTCGCACTTCCTCATTAGGCCCGCCCCCAACACCAGAGATCAGCCTGTATGTGTAAAAAGGCTCACCTCCTTCTTCTTCTGTGCTTTTGTGTGGTTCTGCTTTTACAAGAAGCGCTCTGCCCCCCCCCGCCCGGGGGAGGAAGAGGATGGAGAGGACGAAGGCTGGTAACAGGTTGGGGCCGCGCAGCCTTGCTGTGGTTTCTGCCGAGTATCTGCTGTTAACCTGTCCTGTTGCTGGGGTCCTGGGTGTCCCCGTAGCGCTCCCTGCTGTTAACCTGTCCTGTTGCTGGGGTCCTGGGTGTCCCCGTAGCGCTCCCTGCTGTTAACCTGTCCTGTTGCTGGGGTCCTGGGTGTCCCCGTAGCGCCCCCTGCTGTTAACCTGTCCTGGTGCTGCGGTCCTGGGTGTCCCCGTAGCGCTCCCTGCTGTTAACCTGTCCTGGTGCGTTGCTGGGTCCTGGGGTGTCCCCGTAGCGCTCCCTGCTGTTAACCTGTCCTGTTGCTGGGGTCCTGGGTGTCCCCGTAGCGTTCCCTGCTGTTAACCTGTCCTGTTGCTAGGGGGTCCTGGGTGTCCCCGTAGCGCTCCCCTGCTGTTTAACCTGTCCTGTTGCTGGGGTCCTGGGTGTCCCCGTTAGCGCCCCCTCGATGTTACCTGTCCTGTTGCTGGGTCCTGGGTGTCCCCGTAGCGCCCCCTGATGTTAACCTGTCCTGTTGCTGGGGTCCTGGGGTGTCCCCGTAGCACCCCCTGCTGTTAACCTGTGTTGCTGGGGTCCTGGGTGTCCCCGTAGCGCCCCTGCTGTTAACCTGTCCTGTTGCTGGGGTCCTGGGTGGTCCCCGTAGGCGCCCCGCCTGCTGTTAACCTGTCCTGTTGCTGGGGTTCCTGGGTGTCCCCCGTAGCGCTCCCTGCTGTTAACCTGTCCTGTTGCTGGGGTCCTGGGTGTCCCCGTAGCGCCCCCCTGCTTGTTAACCTGTCCTGTTGCTGGGGTCCTGGGTGTCCCCGTAGCGCCCCCTGCTGTAACCTGTCCTGTTGCAGGGGTCCTGGTGTCCCCGTAGCGCTCCGCTGCTGTTAACCTGGTCCTGTTGCTGGGGTCCTGGGTGTCCCCGTAGCGCTCCCTGCTGTTAACCTGTCCTGTTGCTGGGGTCCTGGGTGTCCCCGTAGCGCCCCCCTGCTGTTAACCTGTCCTGTTGCTGGGGTCCTGGGTGTTCCCCGTAGCGCCCCCCTGCTGTTAACCTGTCCTGTTGCTGGGGTCCTGGGTGTCCCCGTAGCGCTCCCTGCTGTTAACCTGTCCTGTTGCTGGGGTCCTGGGTGTCCCCGTAGCGCTCCCTGCTGTTAACCTGTCCTGTTGCTGGGGTCCTGGGTGTCCCCGTAGCGCTCCCTGCTGTTAACCTGTCCTGTTGCTGGGGTCCTGGGTGTCCCCGTAGCGCCCCCTGCTGTTAACCTGTCCTGTTGCTGGGGTCCTGGGTGTCCCCGTAGCGCCCCCCTGCTGTTAACCTGTCCTGTTGCTGGGGTCCTGGGTGTCCCCGTAGCGCCCCCTGCTGTTAACCTGTCCTGTTGCTGGGGTCCTGGGTGTCCCCGTAGCGCCCCCTGCTGTTAACCTGTCCTGTTGCTGGGGTCCTGGGTGTCCCCGTAGCGCCCCCTGCTGTTAACCTGTCCTGTTGCTGAGAGTCCTGGGTGTCCCCGTAGCGCTCCCTGCTGTTAACCTGTTGCTGGGGGTCCTGGGTGTCCCCGTAGCGCTCCCTGCTGTTAACCTGTTGCTGGGGTCCTGGGTGTCCCCGTAGCACCCCCTGCTGTTAACCTGTCCTGTTGCTGGGGTCCTGGGTGTCCCCGTAGCGCTCCCTGCTGTTAACCTGTCCTGTTGCTGGGGTCCTGGGTGTCCCCGTAGCGCCCCCTGCTGTTAACCTGTCCTGTTGCTGGGGTCCTGGGTGTCCCCGTAGCGCCCCCCCCCCCCCTCCCCCCCCCCCCCCCGCTGTTAACCTGTCCTGTTGCTGGGGTCCTGGGTGTCCCCGTAGCGCTCCCTGCTGTTAACCTGTTGCTGGGGTCCTGGGTGTCCCCGTAGCGCTCCCTGCTGTTAACCTGTTGCTGAGAGTCCTGGGTGTCCCCGGTGAGACAGACAGATGGTCGGACGGTGAGACAGACAGACGTCATGGGAGCCTATCACACAGCGTCCACAACCGAGCCAAACAAGTTTATATTCTAATTTTGTTACCAAAGCATGTCAGAAGCAGCAGCCTCTTGTTGCTCTATGCCTCCTGAAGAGACCGTGGGGAACCCTATAGGGAACACTATAGGGAACACTATAGGGAACCCTATAGGGAACACTATAGGGAACACTATAGGGAACACTATAGGGAACACTATAGGGAACCCTATAGGGAACACTATAGGGAACACGGGAACACTATAGGGAACACTTATGTCTATCCTTCTATCTACAGTCTCTCTCTCTCTCTCTCTCTCTCTATCTATCTAAATATATATTAATATATATGAATATATGTATATACATATATTCATATATATTTATTTATATTAATATATATTTATATATATTTATTGTACCCATGTGATGATAAGCACGTCTTCAAAGAGAAAGTGCTGAGAATATATATACATATATATATAAATATACAAACTCTGTGATATGTGGTGAGGCAGCCTATGTGTCTATATCCATAGCTTAGAAGTATTTATTGAATTGTTTACTCATTGATTGATTTATGTATTTATTTTACGTCAATTGAACCGGTATGCACAGGTAGTACTCTTTAAGGTATTGGACAGCCGTGGGTTAAACAAAGTATTGAGGGAAAGTATTTTAACGAGATAAGGGTTGTGTTGTTGACTGCTTGTTGTAATAACAGTAATAATAAATACAGATGTATGATTGACTGTCTCTGTTGGTGTGTTAAAAATGATAGTATTCAGAATAATTGAATAAGACATAAAGGTCTCCTTGAGTTGTATTTCTACCATTTTCTAATCTCAACCACTTGGAAAATGTAAAGCAAAACAGAAACAACAGTCCCATCCTCATAATGATGCCTTGTATGTTACAGCCAGCATGTGATCATGACAATAATACAACACACACGTGTCCTAACAATGACTCCACATGTGATCATGACAATAATACAACACACACGTGTCCTAACAATGACTCCACATGTGATCATGACAATAATACTAACAACACACACGTGTCCTAACAATGACTCCACATGTGATCATGACAATAATACTAACAACACACACGTGTCCTAACAATGACTCCACATCAAGCCTGCTGTGGGTTCACTGTTGCTTTACGATCATGGCGTTGTCAGCTGTGTTGCTATTGTAGAGCTCAGGTTCATGAATAAATCCAAAGCCCAACCTGGTGAACAGTGTTGTGTGTGGAGGTCAAGCTCTCCACCCCCTCTGACATCACTGGCCTGGCTCCAGGGTGACATCACACTGGACAGGTGTGTGGGCCTGGCTCAGGTGTGTGGGCGTGGCTCGGCACAGGAAGCCCCTCCTGCTTTTTAAAAGAGCTATTTTTTCAGAGTATTGCTCCACCACTTCATTTGACGTCTTGTGGTTGGAATGTTTTGTAACTTTCTGTAACTTAAATAGAAAAACAAACAAAAAACCTATAAATGGACTTTGTAAATAAAACCTTAACATTGTGCTCCTGTCGGTGTCTTTGTTTGAATGCTTTCTCCCAGAAGGAGGAAGGGGAGCACTTCACGAGGTGACCTTGGACCTTGTTGAGCGAGCTCCGGTTTGCTCACGCTCATCACCACAGAAGAACACACTCTGTTGTTACGACAGCTTTAATAGGAGTCACATGGATTACTGGAACAACATGCTGGGGATTAAAACGATCACAGAACGCATCGCTGTCGGCCATCGATGGGTGGAGTCAGTTGTAAGGCTGATTCTGATTGGTCAGTAGGAGGTCCTCAGGACGGCTGTGTTCCTGATCTCCATCTGCAGCTGGCTGATCTTCTCCTGCAACCAGAGCAGCAGATAGTGAGGCCTTCACACTCACAGCCCCCCCCCCCCCCCCCCCCCCCCCCCCCTCCCCCCTCCACTGTGTGTGTGTGTGTGTGTGTGTGTGTGTGTGTGTGAACCTCTTTCTGGCCGAGTTCCTCTCTCAGTTCTCTGATCTCCTCCTGCTGTCTGTAGAACACCTGCAGGAGCTGCAACACACACACACACACACACACACACCACACACACACACACACACACACACACACACACACTGTTACACACGTGATGCTGTCAGCACAATGGCGCTAACACATGTTGCTGTGACATGGTAACATGGTGCTGTAACACACGTGTGTTACTGTGTGTGTCTACAGGTGTGACGACAGGTGAGCTGCCACCTGGCTCTCTGTGTGTGGGGGCGGGGTCTCGTCCGGCTCACAGCAGTGGGGGATGACGCAGTAGGCCCGGGCCAGAGCCTGGGTCTCGTCCGGCTGCCAGCCCGGCAGCTCGCTCCCCGTCCTGGGGTACTTGGCGTCCTGGTAGGCCACCTGCTCCTGGAGGAACGCCTGGGAGGGGGGAGGGGCAACATCAGCCACTCTGCTACCCATCATGCACCTGTGTTGGACATGCCCACTTGTGATGTCACAAAGAGGTCGATTTTGCAATGGCTAGCGGACACTGTGCTAGGCTAACAGACACCGTGCTAGGCTAACAGACACCGTGCTAGGCTAACAGACACTAACAGACATGGTGCTAGGCTAACAGACACGCTGCTAGGCTAACAGACAAGCTGCTAGGCTAACAGACACGCTGCTAGGCTACCTCTTCAACAGGCCTGGTGGGGGTCCGGGCGGCTACGAGGCCGACGGGACAGGCCTGGGGGTCCGGGGGCGTCTCTGGGTAGGGGTTGGCTAACACGGCCCCCGGCCTCAGGGACATCAGGACGGGGCCTGGGGGACACAGAGGATGCTCAGCTCTGCTCTGCTGCTGCTCTACCTGCTGGGAGGAGGGCACGGCGGCCATGTTGGCTCCAGCACTGACCTCGGTTGAGGCCTGACAGCCACTGCTGAGCCGTCAGGGAGGCGGAGTTTCCTGCTGTCAGCGGATACAAGTCCTCCTGGAACACACCTGACTGGAGAGTATCACTATGGTAACGCTCTGTTGTGTCCTGCATGCTCTCTCTCTCTCTCTCTCTCTCTCTCTCTCTCTCTCTCTCTCTCTCTCTCTCTCTCTCTCTCTCCCAGTACCTTGCGTGCTCTCTCCACCAGCATGGACACGGGTTGCACCAGATGTTTAGAGGGGACCAGTCTGTAGAACCGGAACAGTTCACACGCCCTCACGTCCAGACCCCGCTTAGGCATCACACCTGGGGTCAGAGGTCACCACGCCGCCTCTTAGAGTGGGCTGGGTGTGTTTAGACCAGGGGTCTCCAACATGTGTGGGGGTGTGTGTGTGTGTGTGTGTGTGTTAGAGTGTGTGTGTGTGTGTGTTAGGGAGTGTGTGTTGGAGAGTGTGTTGTGTGTGTGTGTGTGTGTGTGTGTGTGTGTGTGTGTGTGTGTGTGTTAGGGAGTGTGTGTTGGA